>JAGQDJ010000608.1:600000-804492 GCA_022885665.1 Triops longicaudatus
AAAAGCTCGATGTTTTCTCGCTTCTCCAAAGATTTCACATGGAAATGACGAATTACAGTAGAAAGAACTATCTTCTCTTCCATTACAGCGAACTTTTGACCTGTTATAGGAAATCCACGTTTTAATCAGTAACGAACAGCCAGGTTTTTGTTGTGAGTTAAACCATTCTGGGTGCAAGACTGAGCGGTTTGAATTTATTAAAAAAACTTTGCAATACTCTTACGAAATTAATTTACAATTTTGTTATTTTTTATCGCTTTTTTAAATGCTATTCTTTAGCTATTTTTTAAATATTAGTACTATGTCTTTTACAATAACTATTCGTTCTTTTACCTATGCAGTTCCTCGGTCCCGCACTGAAGGGTACGTAGGCGTACGGGTGTCTTCGAACGCAATTTTCGGGGTAAAAGCGTTCGGGCATGTATGCTTCAGGATCAGGGAAAATTGACGGATTTCGGTGAAGCATGTAGGTGCACAACATCACAGTACATCCCTTTGGAATCGTGTATCCTTCTGTAAAAGTACACGAATAAGATGTCAATTTCCTTTGACATTACTAGTGTGCAGAACGTAAGTTCCTCTTTGAGTTGTAAGTTCTATTGTAACCTATTGTATGTTCCTCTATGAGTTCTCTCCCCAGGATGGGTACGCTGGGATAAAGACGCTGAGCTTCTTTGATGCAACATTCTAAGTACTTCAGTTTGGGTAGGTCCTGTATGGTAACGGGCTTGCTCAGGTCGTTGCCCAGCACGTCAATAATTTCTTCGTACAATCTTTCCTAAAAACAAAGCTGATCAGGTAAATAATAAGAGGTTATGGTTACTTTACCTGCACTTCGGGATGCGTGCCAATCAGAAACAAGCACCAGCTGATACCAGCTGCCGTCGTATCGTGGCCCTAATGACAATTATTGACCTCAGATATATGCAATAGTATGTTTTCGCTCAGTCCTGTTAAAGACTTCTTACTTCGAACATGAACGTGTCCACTTCTTCTCGAATGTCTGCATCGGACAACACACGCCCACTGTCGGACGCAGTTATTAGTAGATCCAAGAAAGCCAAACGTCTCTTCGCTAAGTTGTGTTATTTCTTAGGTTTGTCTTTTCAATTGATTTAGCATAATTGATGAAACTTACTGCGACAGTCTTCGCTTTCTTTTGTTACATTTTTCTGATCATCTAAACTAGCGTTTCTTTTTTGGTGGACCAGCTTCCTTTCACGGATAACCTACAATAGAATACAATTTTTACTGAAACTTGCCGGTCTTTGTAGAGTAATAGTGAAGTACTTGGTCTGTGAATCCATGAAGAACTTTCAAACAGTGTTTATGTTCCTTTGCTAGAGGAGTTACATTGAATAATATCTCCGGTTGAAGCCATGGGCGAAACTGTCTAGCTTGGACTATGGATCCGATCCTACAAAATATATACAAGTTATAAATGCTGGCGGATTTTTTGACCTTGTTTCAACATTGTGAGCGAAATTCTTTTTTAACCCGTTGGTATACGAGTAGCGAAACCCTTGACAAGATGTATATTTTTGTTCAAAGAATATAAGATAGCGAAATGTCCACGGACTTGTAAACTGCTCGTACATATTCAGAATCTTGATTGCTTTGCGCATCGACATCTTTGCCCATTGCGGTATCTTTTCGCGATGCCAGGGTAAGACGGAAAATATATAATTAGTACAAGAAATCTAATTAACTTAAATGGAGTCTTACTGCATATTGTGTCAAGCGTACAGCGAGTGATGTACGGAAAAACATCCACGGCTTTATTTGCATCCTTATTCACGGCGATGCGCAGTTTCTCTACCAATACGAGGCTTTTCTCGTTGAAAACATCAACGAAATCCTCCAAAATCTTGAAGTGAAACGCTGGCGTTAGCAACTTCCTCCTTGAGTGCCATTTTTCACCTGAAACAGGCCACCGAGGTAAAGCGGATTATGATTTTTCTCCTCGAGAGTTAGTCAAAGGCTTATTTCAGTCACGACTCACTAGAGGCGCCAGTAGCTACCATTATCGGATTTGTTGACACTTGTGGAGCGTGGTACGTGGGTTGAACCTAGTCTAACGTATTTGGGTACGATACGATACACTATTATTGTGTCGAGTAAGTGTATGGGCGATAGAAAATAAGAATCGCAGTAATAGCATCACTTTTGGAACTGGAACTACCTTCTGTGAGGCACTTACATAGGTTCAGTGGGCACTTGTAATAAAGTTTATATTTGGAACGCCAAATTACACATAATGTTTTTCACTAGATATTGAATTAGTTACTAATTAGCTTTTCACTGAGCTATTATTATTCGTCATTTGATTGCGTGGCGTGAATCCTAAAAATTAAACCCGGAATTCCTAGAATGGCAGCTACTCACCAGTGCCTCTGGTGACATGATTGCGAGTCTTACTTAGACTAATCATTGTATGAGCTGGATACCTACCTGCACTTGTCAATAAGCCAGTTCCCAACCAAGGTAGCAAATAATTGTACTCACGACTCTTGACAATATGTTTATTGCTACCAAGTATAGCCTGAAAAAGAAATAGCTTTTTGATTATTGCAAGACTTTCGCCTGTACCTTTCTATCAATACGTACAAAGAGGCCTATTACGTTAATGGACTGCATTACAATGCTAATAAAAGTTGATAAAAAATATCCAATTGATGAAAAAAATGCTTGTTAATCCTCGTTCGATGTTGATAAACCACGAAAACAACTTAGCAATGTTTGTTTAGAGATTGTCTAATCTATATAAAATAATTCTGCGTTGTAGTAATTGTTTTTCCTACCACTATCTTTACATCACTATCTCACTATCATTACACCTATTGGCTTGATGTTTCTCCCTTGCCAGGAAATAGTCAAAATATCCGTGAAGACAATGAGGGCTCGTGTACAAGTACTTAGCAGCTTCTGTATCGTTACTTAATGCTTTTTAAATATTTTTTTATCAATTACGTTAGGTTGGATATTACTCACTTCAGTTGCTTCCGGGGTTATTAGGATTACGACAGGGTTGTGTCCAACCCAAACGCGGAATAAAGGATTGCCTCGTCCATACGTGTTATGCCATTCTATTACCTTCTTAAATGATTCTGTAGGGAAAGTTTTAATAACTTGGTTTAGCACAGCATTTGGTAAGTAGTGTAATATGTGTTTAAAAGAACAGAAACGTCTATATACTTCTAGGATTATGAACACAATAAAAAAACATACAGAAACTTACTTTCTAATATATTTTAGTGCTTAACAAATTTCACTCTTAATTCACGCAAAAGGAGACTATTCTAAAATTTACTCGCGTGTAAATTCACCTTCATTACCCTTCACTGGTAATGTTTCCACTTTTGCTATGAAACAGATATTAAAGTGAGTTAAAATTCGCGAAATTAGTAACGAAATTTCTTGACAGACTTTTGAGAAAACGAATGAGAAGCTTTGTAAGTTGACATGCGAATTATCTCAAACGAATTTTCCAAAAATATATATCATGAATGAAAAATAGGAGGTGAAAAACTACCAATTTTTAATCGCCTTTCAAATATTTGACCTTTACACTTCAATGTTCAGCGTAAAGTACTAATATTATTTAGCATTTTCTAGTAAAAGTTATATTTACCTTCTGGGGGTCCATAAAATTGTAAAGCGTTGCCAAAAACTGGCACGGCAAGCGGCCCAGGAATTTTGTCAATAATTTTAATGAAGGTGCGGTGTCTCACATACCACTTTGTTGCCAGAAGTATCACAATTGCAAGTATCGAAACAAAAGTAGCACTTGAGGGTAACCAATAGGTCAATGCCGGAGCTAGACTTGCGTTTTCCATGATGCAGAGCTCAAATCAAATGACTGAAATGCGTTTATGTACCGTCTTCAGTGTTGTACACTATGGCTTGTCGACAACTGCAAAAGAAGTACACGGCAACAACTCCAAATGGACCCGAACCTGTATCTAGTATGCGTGTGATAGTCGACACGAAGTTATATAGGAGTTATTTGGGGTTATCGCTTACGCTGTACGAACGCAACTTTTCTGTCCACTTAGGAAGGCGGACCTAGGGAAAAGCTTTCTCATGCAAGGGAACGGGAACGCCTGATAGGTTCTCTTTGAGTAAGATCACACTGCACTTAGTAAAAAATAAAAATAAATAAATAATAAATACTGCTACTTTTGAATTTTCAAGTATTCTGTAAGTTTACTTACGAATCCTTGTGGCTGATATTTCAATGTGTTGTAATGTTTTCGTGCTTAGACTAAGACTAACTATATGTACATATACAAAGGAAAGGGTAAAAGGTGAAAGGCACAAACATCTTGGTTTACAAGAATTAGCCAATTAATTAATATTCTCATGGGCAATAACAAAGGGAAAGTGAAGATTCAATTGAATTAGATTCAATAAAGATTCATTATATTAGTGTCATTCTGTAGTTTATGCTGGACAAAAAAAAAACATCTAGGCACAATTTTCGGATATTTAACGTAAACATGACAACGAAAAAAGCTAAGACCCGTCTTACAAAATGAGCCACTAATTTATTTATTTATTTTGGATTTATTTTCTCATTTTTGCTTCAGACTTTTTCGACGAAGCTTTGCCCGTGTGACCTTCTTTGTATTCACTAAGCGCATAATTGTTTACATTTCCAAAACGTCTGCAGTTTATAAGTTATGATTTTTGTACGGTTTGTCCGACGTGTCAACTGTCCCGTCCCTCTTCTAACTAGGTTGAAAACCCTATTTTGGATATTGAACAGTAATTATATGTGTCATTGAATGCGTGTTTCAATTATGTATACTTAATTGAATAATATCAGATTTTTCTATTTGTTACTGGAGCCGTTTATGTTCACTACTACAAAATTAACGGAAAATCGAAAAGCAAAATGTTTTTATACTCTTAACAAATGTATCACATAACATACTGCCAACAGAAGGATCACTTCATAGCATCAATATATTTGTACAGAAAATATGAATCCTTTTTATATAATTCTTCCATATAATTTTCCCTAACACTCGCCAAAGGTTTATTCGGAATCTCCGAAGATTATCCGTTCAGTTCGAATTTCTAAGACTCAGACTAACCCTAAGGCCATCTCGCGGTCGTAGTATAAGTTCGCCCAGCAAGCAGACATCTTCCCGCTTGTCTATTGCCTTCACCTGGAATCGTCGGAAGACGTGAGCTAAGACGACCTTTTCCTCCATTATTGCGAACTTTTGTCCTGCAAGGCAAAACAAAGAAAAAATATTTCGTTTCAAATTTTCCCAATCTTCACAAATTATACCTATGCAATTTCTAGGCCCCGCGCTGAAGGGTACGTAAGCGTATGGGTGTCTTCCTCGGCAGTTATCGGGGAAAAAGCGTTCTGGAATGAAAGCTTCGGGATCTGGGAAAATTGTAGGAATCCGATGTAACGTATACGGGAAAACTACAGCAGTAGAACCAGCTGAAACTTCATAACCCACTGTAAATACAAGTTATATTAGCTAAAGTTAGATCAAGCTAGTAGGTTAAGTTTACGGATTTGGACATCTTCCTTTAGTTCGCGCCCCATAAGCGGCACACTTGGGTATAAACGTAATGCTTCCTTGATACAACATTCCAGATATTTCAGATTGGACAAGTCTTGCATAGTTATGGGTTTCTCTGGATCAGTTCCGAGCACTTGCTGGATTTCTTCATAAACGCGTTCCTGTACAGGTTAAAACATTGCTCAGTTTTCATATCACGCAGAATCGTTCTATATGCAAGGTACCGTACCTGAATTTCAGGATAACTCCCTACTAAAAATATACACCAACTAATTGCCGCGGCAGTGGTATCGTGACCCTGTAACGAAATCATGGTCAGTAGTCGTCACTTTTTTCCAGAATCTTACGTAATGAACGAGATAACGAATCGTTTGAAACTCATGTTAGTACGTTGAGTCTCGATTTACGCGAGGATGTTCATTTCACAGATGCTCATTTAAACAGATTTTCAGTCAAAAACCAATTTACGTTGCGTCTTAGAAAACGCTTTGGAAAACTTGTCAACATGAATTCAATTATTATGACAGCATGTGGATAAAAGACTTCCAGAAGTATAAAATCTATGAAAATAATGAAGATGGTAATATATTTGTTCCTAAAAAAAAAATCAATACAAAATAGGCTTGCACCTAATATAGAAATACAACAGGATCTGCTCACATTTGTGTTACATTGTAATTTTCTACCCCCTTTATTTAAAAGCTGTGACGCATTTGTATTATCTAATGCATCCTGGGAGAGCGCAAATAAGCGTCACAAAAATCTTAGGCTATATAAAATTTCTGCCGTATTTTCGCCTTCTTTATGGTGTGGTTAGATTTTAGGTTGTCCAGTAAATCGCACTGGACTAATAAATGTCAGGTTGGATTACAGCAGATCGATGTAAATTAAGCACGCGCAAAATGCAGTACTATCGTAAATGCATTGTGAAGCACGACTGAGCTTGAGGACATAAAAGGAAGACTTAATTGCACGAGAACGTGCAGGCTTTATGGTGTGTTAACTTTTTGAAGCACGGAAGCGATACGGTTAAACTGGTATATAATTTAAAAATAAAAGAGTCGAAAAGGGAAGTGTTACTACAGCTAGCTATAAATAGCGTTCAGGGAATTTTTTCCCCAAATCTTCTGGTTTAAGGTAAATATTCCCATAACAAGGAGCAATCTTGTGCAATCGCCACGATCCGATTTTCTCATTGTGGTTTTTCGCTGTGAAAACAAGCTATTTCCCTGTCATTCTTTTCAGTCTAATACACGAGTAACATCACTAAATTACTTGACGCTTACCTCGAACATGAAAGTGTCAACTTCTTCTCTAATGTCCGCATCCGAGAGTACACGTCCTCCATCTGAAGCTGAGATTAGCAGGTCCAAAAACGCCAGGCGCTTTGTTTCTGTTATTATGACAATAAGAGCAACACGTAATTAGGTATTTAAAAGGAAATATATGTAAGCTGCTTTTTCAACTAGAGGTTGTTGAGCCGAAGCTTTAATCACTTTGACGCGTACAAAGCTATGTTGTGGCGACAAATCAGGTCTGCTGTTCGCTATGTCGTGCAGTTATTTGTCGTGCAATTGCGCGTCGCTCACGTAATACCATTCTTGTCTTGGATATATTTGCCAAGTTTTTAAAAGCGCAATTAGTCACGCCAATTAGGACAAAATCTCGTTCAAAAATTAGCAAGCTGGCAATTACCCAAGGGTCTTCACAAGCTTTTTCGCTAATTCTCCAAAACACACTTACTTTTCTTTTCCTTGTAGGGCTCAAAGTCAGATTGGTCTTCGTTGTTGTTACGCTGCTGGTGTTCGGTCTTTTTTTCCTGGATTACCTACAGACATGGTGTAAAGTATTAAAGCCACACGCCCCCAAACCAGCTCTTTACTTGATTGGTAAAACCGTGGAGTATTTCCAAGCAACGTTCCTGCTCGCTGGCATAGTGAGTGAGTTTGAAGAGAATATTGGGTTGGAGCCAGGGCAAAATCTGCCTCGACTGGATAATTGCTCCGATCCTAATAACATTTAGCGGTAACTTTGAGGGTGTCTATTCCACGCGTAACTTAAATTGACACGCGTTTACAAAGAAGTTTTCGGATCAGATACACAAACCAGGTTTTGCGAAAACAGTGCACAAAAACACAAGAATATTTGCACGGGAGAAATTATTCTGTCCTCTTTGTTTGTTTTAGACGTAAAAGCATGGAAGAGATATAATCTGGTATTCCAAGATTCGAAAGTATGTGGTAAAAGTCGTATGACAGTTAAATTCGCGGCTATTAACTCACTTGGCAACGCAGAAGATTGACGGAGCAAATTACTGTGTATATATACGTCGAAAGTGGCAGGGTTAAACAGTGAAGGAGATTTCTTTCGGAATGCGCGTACGCCTAGGAAGCCCACCAGCTGGCAAGCGCATCCTTTTAGTGCATTAGAAAGCTAATTTAAGTACGAAATAAACATGCAAAAAACTAGCCCAGCGACTTTGACCGTGGTGTACAACTACAAATGATCTAAATAACTACTCAAAGGTGCTGAGAGGACAAACCGCTAGTAATGGTACTCCATAAAAGTTGCAGACCATGTAAAGAATAAATCGAACTGTAAAGGCTTTCAGGAAAGAAAAGCGAAATAATAAAGGAACACTTCACTATCACGAACCTTGGTTGTAATGAACTGTCGGTTTTTCTGAACGAAGGTCTTAAGTCCTTGCAAAATGCTACGTAAAAGCATAGGCATTGACTTCAACGAATTCACCAAGAACAAATCTGACCCATATTGCACAAGCTTCTGCAATATTACTGTATAGTATGTTGTGCCATTTGGCTGAGTGAGTGCTAACGATGCCATACATTGTCGTGCAAAACCGCAGCACGCGGGAAACACTAATGCTATTCAATTGACGCCGTCACCCGAAATTGAGCTCATCGTAACGTCTGAGAGTTATTCTCTAAATTGTGTATTGAAATAGCATATACCATACTAAGTACGTGACGAGACTAATTCTATGACTATGAATTTACTTTTTTAGATTATCGCTAAACTAAGCCTACTTAGAACTTCAGCAAACGCGTTTTTCCTTCACCTGGACTTAAGTTTTATCAAGCTTTTACTGTATTTTACCACGTCAATTAGTCCAGTCGCCAAGTAAACGAGTTAGTCGCTATATGGAATTACAACTTTTGTTTCTATTACAATAATGAATATGTATAACGACTATTATTATTACTGAATTGTAATACTACTATTATTACGCAGTAAATCCATAAAGGTTATGTACAATAAGAAATACTAAAGTGAAAGTGCTTTTAGAAACAACGCACCTTATTCGAGAAACTTTATTCGGAATAAATAACATACTTGATACGCGAGTTGTAACGATGCTTACATAAACACAACGAACGTCGTGGAAAAAATATTATCGCATGTTTGCAAATGTTTGCAAGATATGATCGTTTTAGTAAACACAGACGACATGTGCGAAGATAGCACGGTTGACATTCAAGTGCCAGTACAGAAGTCACCTTTACGTTCCCTTCAAGGTGAAACTTGTAGTGAATCGTGATTTAAAACACGTGTCGGTTAGCAAAATGCTGGGTTCGCATGACGCTGTTTATCATAGCTCACATGAACCAGCTGAGGGATTCGGGGCGGTTACGTAAAGAATAACCGAGATGTTACCAGACCTTTGTCATAGGATTACGGCAGTCATGATAGGGCCTGGAGCGGCTTACCAATGACACTTTTCAGAACAAAATTTGCGCGGTTCAAGGGTTGTTTCGTAGTCAACTCTTGACGGGAAACAACTTTTTGCGCCAGAACATGTGTTGTTATTAAAACAATTTATAATCTCTCTGTGAACGACATTCCATGGAGAACTCAAAAAGCGGTAAAAGATATCTTCCTTACACGCAACTAAACTGATCTAGCTAACCAAATTTTTTGTAAGTAGTGGTTAATACGATGGGCGGTCCCGACGAATAAAGAACTTTTCATACAGTCTTGCTGAAGACTACGTGTCAGGAAAGTTTGGTAAAGGTGACACACTGGATTTGCGTAAGGCCTGCCACGGAGCCTTTAGCTCGACCGCCACGTTTGGTGTAATGACATTGAACGGGATTTAGGTACCAGTTTTATGACCTTCCGCTACCAAAGAAACTGGTACGAGCTTACCTGTAGACGGCTTTCACGTATTCGGATTCTTCATGCCCTTGTGCGTCCACGTGTCTGCCCATTGCGGAATCTAACAATTATAAGTTCATTCATGTACACTAATTAGTACATATCCAGATGAAAAGTGGTATGTAAAAACTCGACAGAAACCTTACCACATATAATGTCCAGTGTGCACCTAGTAATAAAGGGGAAAATGTTGAAACCCTCGACGCCGCTTTTCACCATGGCTGTGTGGAACTTGTCCACCAGGACGACGCTTTGTTCGTTAAAAACCTCAATAAAGTCCTCGAGGATCTTAAAATGGAACGCTGGCGTGAGTAATTTCCTTCGCGAATGCCATTTTTCGCCTGCCAAAAACCAAAAACAAGATGTAATAATAGCAGGTGTATAACCAGCCGTGTATGAATAATAGGAAGCAAACTTATGAGTAATTCCACAGTGGTATCCATTACCTGCACTTGTTAACAAGCCTGTTCCCAGCCACGGGTGTAGAAACCTGTACTCACTGCTTTTGCTGATGTGCTTGTTACTGCCCAACACAGCCTAGAGCCCACCAAAAATGATAACCGACAAGACGGTAAATTTTAGACAAAGAGAAAGCAAAAATTTTCCTATGTACAAGCAAAACACGTGCAATCGACCGAAATCTTATGAATCCTAATTATAGGTAATTATGGGTTTTAAAGCACTGTGCGACGGAGACCAAAACCCATGGCCTACTTCCCGCCTTTTCAGCCTCTTGTGTCACCCTGGAAACGTGGAGAGAATTCCGCCATCGCAGACAGTACGGTGATGTTCATTTTTTATTTTTGTATCTCCCTTTTACCATTATTTTTTAAGTGAAAATGGATAACAAGTCGATTACGCAGCACTTGAAAGTGAACTTCATTTTGAATGCAGTAGCGAATATTTTGACGTCACTGAAACTGACAGAATACTCGTGCCGAAGTACGTAAATCTTACAAAAACTACAGACGTTACATGCACGCAAGAGATTAAGCTCTGCAAGAAAACTTTCTTACACTATTGTAGACCAGTTCTTTTCTTTTTTTGTCTTTAGTATACTTTTTAATGCATTCCTAATCCACGTTCAGGCCTTACCACCGTATCTGTGCAGTAGTCAACTGAGCATGTTGGCATAGGCACCATTAAACGTTCGAATCAAACGGCCAGTTCTAAATGCACTTTGCCCCATTGCTGGAGCTGCTAAATCTGCCGCGTTAAGATAAAGCCCTTAAGGTCCTTACTGGGACCTACCGAGACTCGGAGCACATCGCGTGCAGGTTAGCTCAACGAATTGCTGTGTGTTTCAAATAGGAAGCTGCTTGCCTGATTCATTGTTTTTGGCACGACACTGCAATCTACTTTTTCCGTGCTTCTCCGTAGAGGTCAGAACTCCACTTGGGTATCAGTAGTTCTAGGATCACTTTCGCTTTTTCGCTTTGCTGACCTAATGGGAAATCTGATCTGGTTCCTACATTCGGAGAACGGAGGGCGTTGTGAGATGGCTTCTTTCGCAACCAAATATCCGGTCTGGTTTGCCCAGCCGTGCTTGGAAAAGACGACGTAAGGTCTGTGTACATGAACTTTCTCTTGCAAAGCCCAAACCTGTTCGGTATTTCCTGACCGCGAAGCAGTGCATGTTTATATTTAGGCATGTGGCCCAGAAGGTACAAAAAATCGGCATACAAATGGGTCGTAACCTTTTGCGGTCATGGAATCCTTTTCACTTTCGTCGGAGACGTAAACCCCGTTGTAGGTAGCTGGTGAAAACTACTAAGCGTTTTACTATACTACTACGCTATTGCTGAAATTTTCGAAATGGTCCGTGGGATTCCACGAAATTATGGACATCCAAAGGGTTCCGTCCTTTGCAAATAAGGAATCTACTCTTCAAGGAGCCGGTTTTACAGACCTGTGGTAGATGGTCCCGACTAATAATAATTTTTGCGGTAGTTTTAAATAAAGTTGACCATTAACATGTGGTATACTATTTCTGAATCGAAATTATATGATATAGTGGATTTTACAAAGCATGTGATAAGGGTTCCTTGGCTCAGTTTTTGACCACAGGGATGCGTAAAATCGAGCCTTTATTGCAAATTTATAGATATTCCACACAACTTAGAAAAAAATCCGGGTATTTTATTAGCGTAGATTGGTTTGATACTAAGCTTAAATTGGGAAATGTTTACGCTAAATTACAATTCGTTGCGCCTGTCAGGTGGAACCCTGTCCGCAGCGTATGCCATTTATTCATATTATGTAAGTAATACAAGTTTTCACGAAAGAATGCTACCACAAAGGCTGTGAAAAAACGAAGTAAAGAAATTGTGAAAATTTAAAGAGAATTACATGTCTGGAATAGCATAAAATATTCAAAATATGTTGTTATGTTACAATTAGATGGTTGACGAGACCACGATAGTGCTGAATACGAGCTTGTAAACTGACAAATGAGAACAAAAAGCCTTCAGCGTTGTAGCAGCATGTCACGTATCAATTTCATCATGAATTCGGAAACGCGCGTGTGGAATCTAGTTACACCAGTATTGCGTTTTATTATATTCGTCGCTGAATGCATGACAGTCGTAATAGCGAGTCATTAAGTACATTACAGACTATAAAAAGCAAGTAAAGCCTGGATTCTTTATCTTTTCATATATAAATAATCCTGGACGTTTAGGACGCTTATCCTGGAGCATAACATATTCGTAGAAAGGTCTGAGCTCGGTTCGTTAATAAGTTAAATAGTAACTGATATTTGCGTTTATCTTAGCCTTGGTTTCGCAATCGCACACAGCGATAGTATGCTAACTGCGTAATTGCAGATAAACTCCTTTTCCAGTGTCAAGCGTTTCTATCAAAAGAGCTGGTTGGGAAAGGGTTTTCAACTTGACAGAAAGACGGTGGCGATCAAGGAGTCTTGTTCCTTGCGCAATACTAAGAACTCTGAAGCCAACGGATCACTTTGTACTTACCTCGGCGGCTTCCGGAGAAGTTGTAATCACCACGGGATGAGGACCAATCCATACGCGAACTAGTGGAGCAGTGGTGCCCCATATTGTACACAAAGCCACTAGTGCGTTAAAAATTGCTGTAAGAAAAATAACACACAAAAATTAGCAGAGCCCTAAAACTGCTGGTTTTTAAATTAACCTTGGCCGCTTCTTTACTTTTTAACGTCTCGTTTTGAGCACGTTACTCTCAACACCTTGAATAAAACAATTCAGTATGATAAATCACTTGCTATTAACACACCGGACTGAAAGAGATGGCCACGCTGTCCGCAATATTAATCATCCAACGTTTGTAAATAAAATTCATAAAATGCTACATCCTATCACTGTTATGATAAGTTCTAGTCAGTATGTGAAATGACACAAAACGACGATTCTGTCAAGATTTCGAATAATTTGCTACCTATACATCACATTGTAAAATGTCGATGCGAGAACCGGTTAAGTCTCTATCTATGAAACTCTGAAACAAGCGATAAAGTTTTTTTTTCTAAAGAAAGTTACCTGCAGCTTCAATGTTAATATCGAGAACGTTGCCCAAAATGGGTAAAGCGTACGGTCCGGGTATTTTATTAATTACTTTAACCACTTCGCGATAACTTCTATACCATTGCAAACTGAGTAGTAGCACAAAGATGCATAAAGACACTAGTGTAGCACTGGACGGTAGCCAGTAAGCAAGTGCTGGTACTGGCTCTGTCGATAGCTGATCCATGTTGGAGACAGCTCGTCAATACAGTAACTGAACAGTGGTGTCCGTTTTGCGAGAGCTTTTATAAATTGAGTCCAAAGTTCTCTAGCTTTCCGAAATCGTCTTCTGGCTACAGTATAAAACGTTTCGGGGTATCTTTTATGTCATAAGAATCAAAGTGGGTAGGGTACACCTACAGTAAGTTACGCCTTGGAAGAAAAAGGGCTGAGTCTATGGCCAAGCCCCCTTGCCTGGATCGCAATTGCGAATCTGAAGAAAGTTTCAGTTTCTGGTGGATGTGCTAGCTTGGGATTGTCTTGACTTGACTTGCTGTAGGACGGAGCACGAGGCGGGCTTTTGGCCCATTCAAGGAGGCAGGGGAAAAGCGTGAATTTCCCACATCAACGAATACAAAACGTCGGGATGTTGAAAATAAGAACTACTGAGGACTTTCTCTGGCGTAGACCGGCCGGAGCCTAAAATTCGTTTTGCAAGGCCAAAGACAGGACGTTGCAAGAATGAAGAAAGCTGGGCCGACGTAGGGCAAAGGTAGATGGAAGTGCCTTCCTACGGATACTCCTATTCTCGCGAGTGGGTCAACAAGGTATTTCTAGAGGTGTTTTATCATCTTTAAGCCTTCCGTTTCCATTTATCTGAAATACCGCCCTTGGTCTACTTGACGAAAGCAACTATTTTCAGTGAACACCAACTCGTTGTAGTATTGCTGGAACGTAGTACACAAGTTGACGCTTATTCAGGATGACTAGAAAATTCTGGGACACTGTCGTACTATTCTATACGGCTATCAGTGTCAGAACTTTCTGGCCATTGCATTCAGTTGCTTTTCAGTGTTTGCGTATGCATGCCAGAAAAAGGTCTAAATATGTAGTAAGATGCTATTAGTTCTATAACATTGTTAAACCGGTTTCCAATTAGATTCTTTTTCTAGAGCTAGTTTAGCGATACCTGATGTTCTAGAACTTTGTAAAGAGAACTAGATTCAATTCGAGAGCCACAATTTTGGCAAACACGTGGGGTCACATTGATCCAAAATTTACTCTTACAAAGGGTACACTTTGTCAGCTGAGATAAGCCTGTAAGGATTGGGAAAGCAGTTCCACACGTGATGCTATCAGTGTGGATGGTGGTACGATACGAATCTAGTCCTTTCGCTCTTTATAGAATCTCGAGTTTTTCAGTTGGTCCAATCAGCAGCACAGAAAATAATTGCTGTGCAGAGCATTTCGCAAACCGGACTTACACAATCGAATAAAATTCGATATAGTTATATCAGATAATAAATATTAGACCGTAATTGCAGGCAATAGCAGAATTTATGCAATTAAGTTGGTAAAAAACGACAAAGAGCACGATCACTGTCTTTCAAGCACCGCGATGGAAAAAGCCATCACGACAGCTGCGTCGTCATGTGGATTCCAGCAGGTTTTGCAGTTTTTAGCATTACACAATCACCTTATAGGACATTTCTATATTATAGACCTCGTCTTGCCGTTTCGAGATATCTAATAAATTAGAAATTCTTTCTCCAACCAATTAGACTGATTTTTAAATATTAACAAGTAGAACTAGTTTCATGCTTGTGAAATCTTATCAAATCCCTTTTTTTTTTGCCACAGTAACAGGAACGTGATTGCTTAAACACTTTTGTGTAGCATTAATATTATTTTATCCTTCTAATAGTTACTCACTTTACAAAATACTGCATGATTTTACTATTACTTCTTAACTTTATGTTTAGTTATATATCGTATGTTTTTGTATTTTTTGTGTACATAACACGTTACGTTCATTAAAGTCAGTTTCTCCAGACGGCAACTTTCTGGGCGACACAATATTCCATGCCGAAGACGTCTCATCCTAACCAACCTCCAAACCGATAGACGGCTGCAAGGGTCCGTCTAATATAGTAAGTGCGGAATTGAGGTACATCCCGGAGACGAGCTTGAATTGCATACCTGTTGAACCCGCTCCCTTCACTTGTTTTTCTACACACTAAGTAAGTAGCAAACCCGTTTTAATTTGACGTTTCGTTTTGTAAATGCATACTCAAAATTTTCACTCCCAATACATATAAACCTTTTAAGTTCCTTCCATAGTGCTTAGGACAAATAAAAACTGGCTTAAACTTGTTGAATGGTTCTGCATTTTTCGTTTCTATTGTACATAATATTGGTATGTTTTTAACTTCGGAGTAACTAATAACGTTAACCCAGTTTACAGAGTTACATAAGAATCGCAGAGTGTTTGTTATGCATTAGTTTCAAGGCTCACGTTTTCGAGCCCAAAATAGACGACACGCAATTTTTAACGGTCGTAACGCGCCTGTTTTAGAAACCATAAGCTTCTAAGTAAAGGCTAGGAAAACGAGTAGCTTGCTTGAAAGCTAAAGTCTATGATTTTAGCGAGACGGTACAATGGGCTGAAAGTAAAAGTGGTAGGTCACGTGTACGAGTTTTCTTGTTTTTTGTTTTGTTTGAACAAGTGAAGACCGGTTATGGGTAACATGCCGCTAAGTCACATGTCTTGAGAGATTCATTGTTGAGCAAGTGCCTTACATAAGACCGTTATGTAAGCTAAAGCGAAGGTCATAGAAACCCAAAAGGCCTGCAAACTTGAAACTCTGACAGTTTCTAATTCATTGGCTCTTATACCGGCCGAATTACTTTTCCCTTAGGGTGAGAGAGCTAACCGTCCTAAATGGTATTTAATCACATTTACCTTACCCAGGTCACCTGTTTTTCTCCTGCTATTCGTTTTGACTGAGTATGCGTATATGGAAGATATTTTTAATGGCCTAGTGCAAGTCTAGGGGAAGTCCGCGTGTACGGATTTCTTCGTTCAGCATTCCGTAAGCGTCTTTCACTTTCATAAAGGGGCGGGAAAAGCTTTATTTTACGTACGAAACTATTGCAACGTGAACAGCACATGCGGTAAAGTGGAAGCTTTTCTTTCTCTTTTTGACCGGAAAACTAAAACTTAATGAGACGTGCACACAACCTGTACTTAAGTCGACTGCGAAAATACCCGGTGATACGTCCATCAAGATCAATACTTAAGAAAGGCGTTTTCCGACACGCCGCCGAAGTCGTGCGGAATGAAACGCGGTGCACACCAAGACTGACCATTATTATTATTTTTTTTTTCTCGGAGAAAATCTGGAAATCCTTAACTCAGACATCTTCGGCCTTTTTAGCGAAACTTGTGCATTAGGGTTTTTCCCAGCGCAGGTCAGCGTAATGGATCAGGTGCACCAACGAAGGTGATAATCATCGAGTTTTTTTTCTTCAAATGTTCCGGGATTTTCCTTTGTTTTTTGCGCTCGTAACCTGTTATGCAAAATTACGCGATTATCATAACCTAATCGTCTATTACAGCGACTGTGGTACGTGCTTCCAATGACCTGATATATCTGCTCAAGTACAGGATAACGAAACTTGTCATGACATTTCACTCCGTGCCTGTTCTTCCATTCTTTCTTCCTATTGTCCTAGCATCAATCGAAAAAAGCGGATGGAAAGAATACTTCGTAGTATGCGCACTTCGTTGGCAAATCTTTCTATTTACTTTACGTGTTCAATAGTAGGTAACTTTCAAAAACTGTTTGTACAATCTTCGCGTGTGTCGTCAATTCATAATTCACATGCAGATACTTCCGGCGTACTTTCCATTCCTGCAAATCCACGGTTAGCCGTAAATAGTGATTAGCTCAACCGAAAAGAAAATGCTAATGGCAGCCGTAAGTTGACCGCTAGTCATGGTGGGAATCCCCTCCCCCCACATGCTCAAAATAGTTACCGGTTTTGGGTATGCTTTTTAAAGGTGAAAGGGAAAGTGGTCACACACGAAAAAAGCAGCCTGAGCGAAAATCGACCTGACGTTCCGATTTGGCGTGTCTGCAAAAATAGTCAATACCACGCAAGTCAATCAATATGTAGGTTACTAGGGCAGGCGGAAGGCAAAACGCGAAACCGACAAACAAGCCGTGTGACGTAACGTTAGGCCTACTCTTAGCCCCTTTCTAACGGTCTGCACCCCTCAGTTCGCAAAAGCGCCACTCAAGCTTCAGACGTTGCGTGTGCAGTTTTGAGAAGTGACGATGGATCTTGTAAGAAGAATTCGCCTTGGCGAACCTGTAACTGTCCACTGGTAAGCTTAGTTGTTTTGTTTGATTAGTTGTCATATTCGCTAGAAAAGGCACGCTACCTGCATCTGAATTTGTGCTAAATTTATATTTGACGTATAAGGTTAAAGCTTATCTTGACATGTCTGACTTTTGCTAGCATAAAGCGTGTAAGCCAGTTGGAAAATTGATGATAGGTCCAAGCAAGGGGGTTTCTGAGTATGCTAATTGTGCTGACTGAGCTTTTTTGATCCGGTACATTTCGGTAACTCCCTGATTTCATCTGTTTACCAACCGCAACCTGTTTGTATCTCTTACGTTGGGAAAACAGCGAAGGGTTTCCACTTGTATTGGTCTTTTCGTGCGCGGGTTTCTATGCACGATTTGGATTTAGTGAAGGGAAGATTTATCATGAATAAACAGGGAATGCCTAAGAAGTGAATTTAATGTAATGTACAATAGCGAAGCAGAAACTATGTACGAGCCTTTATTGCGCCAAAGTGCTCGAAAACGTTGAAAAGCTGCAGTACTTTGTTCCGGGTTTGCGTCTTCGCAGAGAAACCGTGAAAACGGAATAACAACCCTCACCCTCTTGGTATATTGAGGTTAGTAGGACAAGTGCACCCTTCTTTACATGTTGGCAGAAACGTGAAAAGAAAGACGGCAAGAAGGGTAACCTTGCTCCGGTGCCATGGTAACCCACGAAACTTGAGACAAATCGCACAGGGCAGTAATGTAGTAATGGAAACGGTCATAAGACAGCGTTATTTGTCTGATGGCGGTAAGAAATGGTCTCTCCCTGTTTAGGGTCACTTTACGGAAGATAACCACGCTCGAGAGTAGTTCCCACAGTTCTGTTCTGGAGATTCTAATTGCATTCCCTGAACTTGGTACTTCTAAACCTGAAAAAAGGTTCGCTTCTAAAAAAATAAGGACTCAGTACTTAAATTCTGTCAACCTGATCATGTTAACTGCAAAGCTACTACTTTTTTGTGTGACCAGTGTCTCTTCACAGTGGTTTCTTCACGAAAACAAGCAACACTTAAGGGTATCAGGACCGCAGGTCATAAATTCACACCAATAAGTGGAATAGTAGTAGCTAAAAATGATTTTTTCTCGTAGGTCTTATTGGAATTTTCTGAGCATTATTTACACATTAAAATCGTGAATTAATTTCGGCAAATTCCGAAGTAGCAAACGAACAACACAGTATTTCAAACAATACGGTAATCCTCTTCTCGTTCCGTATAAGAATCTCTCTTTCTCATTGGTAGTTAATCTCTTAATCCTCAAGTAATTCATTCTTACCTGGGGGAAATTTTGTTCAATTTTTCATAATATAGCATACCATGTAATGTAATACTAGAAGAGTTACTGAGTTGTAATGATTAACGTCGCAGTCTAAATTAAAGCTGTGAGTTGTGTAAATTGTGTATGGTTTTGTAAAAAATTGTGCTTTTTATAAAAGTACTCGGGTATGGTTATGTTTAAAAAACGTTAGCGGCGACATTTCAAAGTTCGGCCAGGAATTGCAAAAGCACCCTTGCGAATACCATTAAAGTAAAAACTAGTTATGAAAAATTCCTACCTCAGTAAGAGTACACTTTTGAGAACAGTGAATACATTCCTTACTTACGTGCCTTAATACGATGTAAGCGACTTTTATTTACGCGCTAATTGCTGAAACAAGCTAAATGTTTTAGCTAAAAAAATGTGGTTAATAAAATTTAAAGCGAAAATTAATAGAAACTTTGGAAACTATGCTAAGAAATCTAATGTGAAAGTAGACATAGTGAACCCCTACCTTTCTTAGTCTGCAGAAACTGTTCTTTTGTACAGGACTAGTATTCTTTATTTGTTAGGACTAGTATTCCTATGCTCATTTTAGTTCAGGACCCTAGACTGGTAAGATGTCACTGTTCTAGAAAGTAAGCTAACACATAGAATAAACCTGTATACAGCTTATCTGTTACGCATGTCAATTACTCTCGAAAAGCCAAGTTCGCAAGTGTAAGGGTCGGCTAGTCTCTTCTCGCTGACTTAATTAGTACTTGAAAAAAACACCGAGCTGTAACTCAATACATGAAACTCGAATGTCTTCTATTAAAAAAAAGAAACATGTCCCTACCTTATACATATGCATTAGAATTTGTAGAATTTAGTTTTTTTTATGCAGGATTGCTGGCTGCGTTAAAGCAACATATGGTAGGAAAGGTGAAAGTTATTTTTTTTTTCGTAGAGACACTTAGCTTTCCGTACCTACAATGATGTCATGTCTCAAAGAGTGACGAAGATTGTGCACGTATTCTGGACTTGTTCATTGATCACTGACAGCAGTCTTCGTATCTGTTCCGAGAACTGTAAAAGCTGACCAAGACTAGAACAGATCGAGTCATTCTCCTTTTCGATCCTCCAATAAGCAACTCGTTGACGGCAGAGATTGTAATTTCTATTCACACCTTCAAAATAAACGACTTCTAATAAAGATTTCTTGCTTACTATTTTTTAAATATAGAAAAATTAATGAGAATAAACTTAAAAGAGAGTTTTGATAAGGTGTAAATTCGCTTAACTAAAAGCAAAGCCTACGGCCCTGTTACGTATAATTTAACCCAATGTAAGGCCTCATCAAACGGATTCAGCCTAACGCGAAGTCATCTGCCCGGTCTTGAGCTCTTTTACAATAAGCCCGATGCAGACAGGCCTAAAAACTGCGATCCGATAGCAACTTGCTACCTGTTTTCTGCCCTTAAGCACTTTCTGACCCTTTACTGACGGTCGGTTTGTTTATATTTATATGTTTATGTATATATTTATCTTTCAGTGGGGTTGGGGGAACTTATATAGTTGTGCGATTCTCTGAAAAGGAAGTAATGAAACTTTTGTGCTTTAGCATAAATCTTGGGAACACGCAACATTTAAGTCCAAGTTACGTCACACTGACAAGGTTAACCTGTCAGTTTGTATCAGTTCCCTTCTACTAATAATGTCCCAGAGCTGGTCATTATGAAATTAAATGGTTGACTTGGTTACCAAATTTTTATTTACAGTTACCCGAAATCTCAATTCTGCACTCTTGTTAGCTCTGTTCAAATGAGAAATGCTTCGATTTTCTCGATAGTTGTGATGTTCTTTGGCATCGATCTTTTGTGTCAATATCTATTTACTATTTCAAATCTGCTTTCATGCTTTGTTCAAGTTCCGCGCCTGTGACAGGCGTGAGCAAACAGGATGTGACCACTCATGTCCACACAGCTGATGGACTAGAACTTTTTAAAAGGGTAACAAAAGATTCATAAAAGAGGCCTGTCTGCTACCTCCCAATACTCTGTGTTGCTTCAGGCCATCAAGAACGCAGACCGCATCACATTTGACCGTTTAGGAAAGGAAGACTGAGCTACGCTTTTGCAAAACATTAAAATAAAAGGAAGACTTTTAGGCATAGTACTATTCATCAGGAAAGAGAGAGAGAGAGAGTAGTTCGGATTTGGGTAATAGAGACCTTTGTGTGAAAAAATGAAATTAAAATGTCTTTAAACTGCATTGTGCCAAGAACTTCGCATCAACTTGTCAGATTTATTATTACATTGGGTCACAGTGACTTTCTGGTCAGTGATTTTGGGTAATGGACGAAAACTATTGACGAACACTGACGTATAACAGTCAAAGAACTCTTTATTCGCAGTTCCCGCATTCGCGGTTTCGGTATTCGTGAACGAACTATTTCAGACCGACTATTCGTGGCAAAATATTTCGCTATTCTGGTTAGAACCATTCAAAATCCTAGTCTTTTTGGAACTAGTACCGCTAATTTTACCGCTATTTAGTACTGTTACGTACTCCCTTGGTGACGTGTATTTTTTTTTTAACAAAAGAAGCGTTATGAGGGCAAACAAGGTAAGGCAAGCCGCTATTAACTGGGAGTACTAATGACGTTTTCACACGATTTAATAAAAACATAAATTTAAGGCACAAATAGTACAAGACATATAGCTTTGACCAATTAAAATAGCACATCTAAGCCAATTTGCTAAATTTACTTATGAATTCAGCATTAATTTGTAAAATTTTTTTCATTTGTGGAGCGAAGTTTGATTTTCAGAATGAAAACCGAAGCAGTTACTGAAGTCAGTTGAGTTAAAAGGCGGTGGAACAGGAGAAACAATGTGATACTTTAAGGAGACACAGGCTTAGTAACGATTAATTTTCCTATTGGGTAGGCTAGATCTAAACGGCAATTTCCTATTATTTTATCTTTAATTCTTGGAATTTTGGAACGCATCTTTATTTTTCAGTGTAATTTTCCACTCCCCGCATTCGCGGTATTCCTTATCCGTAGCTTTTCTCCAGAACGTATCCGCCGCGAATAAGGAGCTTTGACTGTAATACAGAGTAATAGAAAGCAAATTGCGTCACTGTATTTTTGCCTGTTTATTTATTATTATTTTGTGAGATCGCCATGGAACGATCTTGTTACCTACTGTACCTGAAATTGGCCCAGTTTTTAACGCAAGTAACGTAAAAGTGCTAGCTAAAAGACTGACACACGATTAACAGAGTCAGAAGTAAATCTTGTCGGGTTTGGCAAAATCGGAATTCTACTGTGAAAAGGGCAACGCGAGAAATATGTAAGCATATACGAAGTAAAAGTAGGCTAATGGTTTGCGTAATGAAACGTTTTGAAGCATTGAGCTGAGTTGTCTCATTTCACACTTAAGCAAAGCATATCAGCTTCAGCGTGCAGACGTTTTCTTTTCATCCCGTACGAAATCTCATACAGTATTTCACGTGTTATGTTTTAATGTTTTTTTTTATTATTATTAGGTGACAGCATGAAAACCAACATGGAAAGCCGCAGAGCCTCTGCGGGAACTATAAAGGGAATGCCGTGTAACACAGGTGAGTCGAAAGAAATGGAACATATCTTTAATTTTTTTAGGAATCCCCAACACAAATAATGCAGCTGATATGTGCCACAATTCAGTCCTATTGCTCCAAATGCTGGATGCATAAGTCTTAAATTTCACAAGACAGTTCAGAAAGTACACTGGAAATGGAAAGCGCGAAACAAGTCGAAGCTTGGCTACTTAGGCGCTTACGTGTGCATATTCTCTCCAGAGCCTGCTTAAAAGTATACTGTGTATAATTTCAAGTCATTCTTGGGCATTACACCTAGCTATGACATAATACATGTAATGCATTTTTAATACTTTCGACGCAAAACTAAGTAAACAAAGCGAATACGCAAAAAAAAACACTGGCTTAGTTGAGAAAGCTAACGCCCTCTAACAGCTTAGGAAAGTGTTAACTTGAGAATGTTTACAGCTTAAAAATTTGTGAGTAAATTGTAGGGAGCATACAGACACAGTGGAACACAGGTTGCTATATTGCGCAGCATACGGACCAGAAAGAGAAAAATGGAGGAGTAGAGTAGAACGGATAGGAGTAATCTTTAACGTGGTCAATGTATTAGGTGTAGGGAAAATTGAACCAGAACGACAATATAAGTTAAGAAACTGTCTAGTAGACTATATTAAAGATACTAAACTGATAGAAGTGGTGTAAGTCTGGTTACTTCTTTTCACTACTAAGAATAAGAACACTAGAAAGTATATAGATTATAGTATGTAGGATTAAGTAGGATTAGTTCTAATATTATATAGAGTAAAAGGACATTACCTTTTTGCCGATCATCAACACTTTGATCTTAGCCAAAAGGCCGAGAAGCGATTTTTACCAATCATCAGAAAAATTAAACGGTCAGAAAAAGTCGATAATGTGCCCGTTAGATAGCACAGTTGCGACTTTAAACAGACCAACAACAACAAATTTGTGAGTCAAAGGAACTATAAAGCGTAAAGAACAAAGAATATAAACAGCTCCAATTGAGCATAGGTAGTTGAACGATTGATAGAAAACAGCATTTTTCTGCAATTTTACCAGAAAAAAATTTCTTCTCAAATTTTCTCGAAAATTCTGAAAAGTTTACCTTTTTGAGTACAAGGGGACGGTTTGGCTTATTGTTGGTGTCAATTATCACATACGGCTTTTTTTCAAAATATTGCTTTATAAATGTGAAAAATAGGACTAAATTTAAATTGTTTTCTTTGAAACTAAAATAACTACAGAAAGCTGGCTTCGGTATGTTCTAGATTATTTTAAAAAGATTGTTGAAGAAAACAATTGAAATCCGATAATTAGTTTTTGAGTTATGGCCCGCATAGTTTTTACTGTATTCCGTTTTCGAAACGTAAAAACACTAGATGTTGTGGGGAAGCAATGGAAATATACACTGCGCTTGCAATGCCACCTGTGTGGTTATGTGATCCCCAGCTCAGGTGTACCGTCCCAATTGCCGCCCCCTTAAGCGGCTATTGCGTATTACAAAGACACGGTTGAAGATGTTTTTACCAAAATGCTATAGAAACATGGCCTTGCCATCGTTTTAACATAATCCTTAAGTTACCGACTACACATTTAATAAATTTCCTTCGTTTGAGTATGTTCTACGAAGTAAGAAAAAACTCCGATAAAAAGAATCGCGCCAAAAATCGCCCACCCCACAAATTACATGATTCAAAGGGTGCTTTCTAAAGAGGCTTGTTAGCTGCACTGTCGCAAACATATGTTATGTATTAAACAACCGCAATAATTCCCAATCCACAACAACTTTCAAAATCAACATTATATGAATCTTAGCTCAGTTTACTCAGTTTTTACCCATTCTCTTACTCACAATACAACGTAAACAACCTTCCAGACTTTGATTCGCAGGGCTACATTCAGGGACGGCATTCAACCCAAGGCTGGGGAACTTTGAAACTATCTAGTAATTCACAAAAAAAGGGCTTTATTAGACAAACTTGGATGCAAACGATTCTTTACAAAAAGGAAATTAACATTGCTGAAGCTGCTTACTCCAAAATGTTGAGTGCGCACAATTTGTAACATCTGAAAAAGTGAGTGCGCCTTTAATTTTACAATCTCGGCACCGTGTGAAGTACAACTGCAATGTCTCACAAAAGTGACAGCTTCTGTCAGGTGATCAGGCGAAGGGGTGGCTTTAATGAAAGGGCGTCAATAGGGTCTCGTACTCCACAGGCCTCTCCAAACTTTCTCTTTAATACTTCTGGGAAAAATGTTTCTGTCGCATGTTTTTGTCCTAAAAAATTTTGCACATACATTCTTGTCTTAACAGGTGATGGTGACAAATCACCTCTCGATCAGGTTTGAACCCTCATTCAAAACTGTACGTATACCAACGAACATTTTAAGAGTCATCAATGTAAGATTATTTCGAAAACAAGGTTTTGGTTTCGAAGATTTTTACTAAAAAGGCTAGGAAATTATTGCCTTTTCGCAAAGAATTATTGCCTTTTCGCAAAGAATTATAGCCTCTATATTGCCATCTTCGCTGATTTCAAACTCAAGCATGGAATTGTTATGCAATGATATGTACGGAATGAAGATGATATGATGTATGACTACTTTGCTAAAGTTGCAACGTTGACCCGGAGGGGAAAACACACATCTTGCGTATAATTTCTGCTCCCACGTTTGTTTTGTTGCACTGGAACCTAATAGGGTGTAAACACAAATTAATAGGAAAATCCCAAAGTTTTCCCGTTGTAATGCTAGAAGACTTGGACTGTGCTCCTGATTGCTTATTTTGCAAGTTTTTAAAAAAAATTCCCGTGGGTAGGTCTGAAAACTGTCGTGCTAGCTGGATTTCGCGGAGCAAAAGCCAAGGCTATGTATGTATTGCGTACGGACTATCAAGCTTCATTTGTATTCTTCGGTTCGACCTGCCTAAGCTCATAAGCGGGAAAACAAAACAACCTTCACGCCAAATTTGCACAAAGGTCCGTTATCACAGGGAAAGAGCTATGAACTTGTTTTTGTCCTTCATCTTTAAAGAGGCTTCCCAAACCTTCCCAAAACTCCCAAGATACTTTGTACTATTTGACCTACGCCGGATTATACAGGGTCTTGGTCATATTACTGAGAGGAATGAACGGTTCTCCGCAGTTTGGCTTTGATCATACAGGTTTGCGATATCCGTGCTCAGGGCATCCCCTAGTAAATCTAGGCAAATTCTGCAAAGGTTACCTTCCCACAATAACCTGCTTCAAGGATATAAAAAACGCTACTTTCTGGCGTACACTGCAAAAATAAATAGGCAATAAAAGCATACAATATCTGCATAAATTTGAAGAATTTTGGAAAGCTCTAAAACTATCTCAAGATTACCAGTTTCCAAATATTTAAAGCGTTTTCCATGATTAGTCCAGTAAAGGCAGCTATGTGATGTGAAGATCCTAAGGAAATCATTATTCTTTTTGTTTTTCCTGGTTTACGTCAGAGACGTTTCTCAGAAGTTGCTGTTCTTCCTATGATGGCACGAGTTGTGACGGAGGCTGAGGTGTCGCTTACCAGCTTAGACGTCAATGGCGTTCACATTCTTACTATCTTTGACTACTCCAATGACGCAAGCGATGACCCTTTCTGCCCTCTTACTGCCAGGCTATCCAGTGCAGGGTAGATTCATTCGCAGGGAAAACATTCTTTTGCTCCAGAATATTTATGTGCTGGGTTGCATGTTCCGAAAAAACCCATGATTATTGCGAAATTTCACGCAGTTTGTTTATTTCCTGTCTGCCCAGTACAGTTGCACCACAGAACTTGACGAACTTTGATAACTCAGCAATTTATCTAGCCGTATCTAACTCGGGAATTAATCTTCCATTTGATAATGTAGATAATCAATGTCAAATGAAGCTGCTTGTTAGTCGAGGTCAGTAACTGCAATAACTTGAATGTAAGAAAACGTTCATGTGACGTACGCGACAATCTGTATGCACACGTGTGCCCAGTATCCGCGAATTACGTATGTGTATTTGTGAAATTTTTAATTTTTTTCAACTATTTTGCCCGGTGCATCTAGATAATGCACCTACCATAGGCTTAAAGTTTCTAGACTGATCGCGTAAGGGACCATAATTCCAACTTTGTGTACAGGTCTACAGGCCTATATTTCATTGACGTACACAATTTGGGAATTCTGTTATTACAAACAAGACTATTTTCATCTCTATTCCCGAGAAATGGAAATCTCGACTTCATAGCTGAAGCGTAAGTTTAGACATTGACCGAAGGAGTGGTCTGCCTGATACTACGATGAGTTTAGCGCCTATTGCAGTTACCAGATTGTTGAAAAGTCGTCCAATCCGAAGCCAACTTGAGAAACATGAAATTTGAGTGCACAAGCCAACGTGAAACCTTTAAAAGCGGGCTTCCACGCACGTTTTGCCATACGAGAGAGGGTCTGCAAAGCCTCCTTAACTTCAAACTAGCATCTAGCTTCCAGTTTACAACCCTGTAGGCCTTATTTATAACGCCATCGGCATTTGGAATACACTAAGACTGTACTGCTTTTTATCCTACACCCTTTTGCCAATACAGCATTGCTTAGGTAACCTTCGTTGAGCATTGTTGTGTTCTTTTCTCGAGAGTAAAATGGGAAACCTGTTTTGAGCCCTTAATTAAAAAAATACTGACATTTTATTTCCCCCCTCTTTTCTAGGTTTAGTTCACGGTCAGTTGGGTCGTCCGCCCGATCTTCAATACCGGTAGAGATTGCTCTATTAGAGCTTGAAAAATGGGTGTGTTGGATTTCATCGCGGATTACGCAGTGAGCGGTTCTCTTTTTTCGGTCTTCTTCTTTCTCATCCTTATTTGGGTCATACAATGGATTTTGGATCGCAAACGGAAACTTCACCTCTTCCAAGACTATGACATTCCTGGCCCGTCTCCTAATCTAATCATAGGCAACAATGGTCAGTTGCGCAAATCCAAGAAACTGCCCTACGAAGTCATGGACCAGTGGCAAGAAGCGTACGGCGAAACTTACGGTTATTACGTTGGTGCGAAGCCGTATTTAGTCGTCAAGAATTTGGACCTGGTTCAGCAAGTTTTGATAAAAAACTTCCACAACTTTACCAACCGCCAAAAGCTTGGCTTGAAAGTCAAACCTGTGATGGACACCCTGGTCGGTTTGCGCGGGCAACGCTGGAAGGATGTCCGCAACGTTTTAACCCCGACCTTCTCCATGGTCAAAATGAAACTCATGTTTTCGGTTATGGACCGAGCTGCCCAGGTTTTGGTCGACGTGCTAGGTCAGAAACTGGGGGACGCGGTGGATTTTTACGCCACTTACCAGGGTTTAACCTGTGACGTCATTGGCGAATGCGCCCTGGCCATGAAAGTTGATTCGCAACGTAACCAGGAAGACCAAATGCTCAATTCTATTCGTAAGTTCCTTCTGCATGCCATGAACCCTTCTGTGGAGTTGGCTATCTATTTTCCTGTCCTGGCCCGACTGATGACATTCATCAGTAACCGTTTCGCCACTGCCGGCAGCATGACCAACGCCATAATCCAACACGTCAAGTCCGCCATTGACTACCGCCGTGCCAATCCTTCCACCGAGCACCAATACGTCGACGTGCTCCAACTTATGTTAGACGCTGCCGAAAGCCGCGACAGTAACGGTAACAGTCTCCCGATCCTAAAAGATAAAATGCAAAAGATGGGAGTTAACTTGGAACCCACAGAAACTGATTCCATTCCCGAGAAAGTCCGGAAACGTGTTCTCTCTGATGACGAAATCATCGCTAATGCTTGGGTCTTTCTCCTCGGAGGCTTTGAAACCACCGCTAACGCCTTGACGTACTGCTCCTACTGTTTGGCCACCAACCTGGATATCCAGGACCGGCTTTACAACGAGCTCAGAGAAACCCTCATTGACGAAAGCGACTTCACCTACGAGAAAATCCAAAGCATTGAATATCTGGAGCAAGTCTTTTGTGAATCTCTGCGTCTTTACCCTCCTGTGGTTCTCTTCGTCATCCGAGAAGTGGCCGAAACTACACAAATCGGTTCTCACGTGGTGCCTGCTGGGGTTAATGTGCAAATTCCTATCTGGCAAATTCACCATGATCCGAACTTGTGGCCTGATCCCTTCCGCTACGATCCTGATAGGTCAGTTTTTCAAAATTCTTTTTTTAAAATAATAAGTACATAAATAAAAACTAAATAAATAAAGAAAACAATCTCCCAGTGTGTAACTAATTTGGATTTATTATTTGCAGATTCGAGCCAGAAAACCGTAAATTCCACCATCCCATGTCGTGGATTCCCTTCGGAGCTGGTCCACGTAATTGTGTCGGGATGAGATTTGCTCTTTTGGAGGCAAAGATCACCTTGGCAAGGCTCTTGTTAAACTACAGGTAACCTTTAATCCTTGGCTTTCAGAACTCACAAGTTCCAAGTTCGAGTTTGCACAAAGTTATTTCCCTGGAAAGCGTTGTAGCTAACGTTTGCGTTCTAATTGCAGGCTAGAGCCGTGTCACCGAACAGAAGAGAATATCACCATTGTTGTTCCGACAGTTACCTTAAATCCTAAGGATGGTGTCTATTTGAGAGCCGTGGCCCGATAATTCCGAGTCGCAATGCTAAGCGATGCTACGCAATGCAACTATCACGTTTTGTATTCACCTACGTGTAATATTTCCTGAAGTCTTTTATATGTATTGTGCAACCTTCACTTCGTTATTCTACCATCCGAAAGTATGTAGTAGTATACGTGTCGTCTGTCATGTCACATGTCCCTTTCCGTCACTGTCACTATCATTTCTTGTACACATTTCTCACTTTCACTTGCATCAAACGCTGCTGGTTGAGACGCGAGGTTTGGCCATTTGGCGAATTCGTATACCACCCATGAAACCTTTTCATTTGCTCTTGTATGGAACGCTGTAAGTTAAGGTCAGATTTGTCGCCCTTATTGTATAATAAAACTGCATTGTTATAACAAAGTGGAATGTACCATTCCTTTATACACCTAACCTGACCAATCAAAAGGTGGTCAGCTTCAGCTGGCTTGACTCATCAGAAATGAAAAATGTTTTATCATGTAAATTTCCCTATCAAGATGTTTGTTACAGTACGCAACAAACTTGACCCCAGGTGTGCTATTTCCCTTTACGTTATGCGTTGAGCCCACTTGCTCATCGCGTGGCGCAATTTCAGTGCGTAATCTAAGTTTGTCAAAATATGTTAGAAAAAAATTTACACTAATTTGATGACGTAGGAGCATATTCCTTGTGAGGAATTGCAGTTGCTTACATGTCCTATGCCCTATATATGTATGTTGTACACATGTGTTTTTACGCATGAAAAATGAATGAACAACCCCGGTGATTTTTCCAGCGTAACCTTTTGCTGCCATGAAGCGCAATAAGACGCTGTTTACTTGTACCACTTTCGTAGCATTAGAATATATAAGACGTATTTTGTTTGTTTCAAAAGAAAAATGGACATCAATGTGCTACTCAAGTATTCCAGTGTAATGCAAAAAAAAAGACTGCCCACGGTAATAGTACATGACAAAAACCCTATTGAGTAATAGAATTCAAATAATATCATAACAATTAGAAAAACATGCAGGAACTGACAGAAATGTTTTGTAAACACGACAAAAGATCCGAAGGGAAAGTACAACAATAAAGATTTTTTTGTCGCTACAAAAATAGATAACACCTACACATACGTTTCATGACCTCCGTTTTTTTCTTTTAACATTGCAAAAATCATACAAACTTTGGTGTCTTGTGCAGTATCTTTCTGTAACAATTCCACGGTCCGACTAGAACTAACACGAACTTTCTACAATTCCTCCCCAAACTAGTTTTTGGCACTGTTTTTGTCCAAGGTTCTCGATGCACTTGTTAAATCACATTGCATAATTTTTTATCCTTTTTTTCTTTTTTTTACAGGGTATGCAATAAAAACAGGACAAAATGTCAATACATAACGTGCGTATTCGATCAAAATAGCAACCATGTAAAGAGAAAAAATAAGTTTACATTTTGATATGCTCTTCTCCTACTCGTGGAGTGAGAATGTCGAATGAACTCATTGACGAAGTAACGGACAGGGATTCCATAAAGTCCAGTAAGTCGCAAGTCCCACTACTTTCGCTATAACTCGGTAATTTCTGGGCGGGAGACAATACTGCCTGACTACACGGTTCCGAGTCGTCCGATCCTAGGTTTACAGAGCACATAAGTAAAGCTTTCCGAAGAAAAAAAAACTACAGTTTTGAAATTCGATTTTGTCAAGCCGGTTCAGACCGGAGGTTAGTTGATGTGTCGCACACTTGACAAAATTAGAACATGTAGGGGAGAGTCGGGTGCTTTGACACACTTTTTACTCAAACTTTTTTTCTTACAAAAGTTATGAACAAATTTAATTATTATAACGCTGTTCTATAGGGAACTCTTTCCGGTACTTGTGCTATTTTTTCGCCATTCTTCGAAAAAAACGTTTAATTGTAAAAAAAGATTCCCCAGACGTCGTCTGTGTGTCATAATACCCGAACTTGGAGGGTGCTATGACACACCTCGGGTGAGCTATGACACATAACTAAACTTTGTTTATTTCAGCCGTTTATTGATAAAATGTAACGCAGAAAAAACATAATTATGTAAAGATAAAAAACGGACAGCTAAAATGGGAGACACTGGGTTATATTTTAACACTGGGTTATGTTTTAAAAGTTAAAGCTCCGAATTTTCATTCGAGTCGCTCGAAGAAGATGCGCCGTTGAACAAGGTTTTCTTTGCAAGAGGAGACTTATTTCCTTTCAGCCGAGGAGCTGCAGCCATTATTTAACCATTCTTCTGTTCTATTTTAGCTATTAGTTGTTTTCTTTCTAGAGTTTCCGTAATAACTCTGCTCTTGGCTCGCTTCCTCTTCCCAGGCCCCACTGATTGTCGGGGTGCTGCCTTTGCTAACGGCCTTACCTCCTCAGGTGAAACAACTAAGGTTGGGAGTGTCGGAGACCCTGATATTTCTTGCTGATTTGCAGTGATACTGAGCTGCTGATTTTCAGATACTTCACTAACAGGCCTGTCTGTTACAAAAGAAGATAGGAACTCTTCCTCGGGAATAGCGTTTCTATCGAAAGGAAAAATGCCTGCTTTAGCAAAGCCCTTTGCAATGTTGCTCAACGTAAAGGCTCTTGGGAAGGCAGTCCCCACAAGGCCGGCAATATTATAAATTGTAACAGGCTTTCCGGGATTGTTCATCATCCACGAATTCATGGCATCGTTGTAGAATCTCTACAGAGGGCAGTAGACTGAAAGGTCCAGTGGTTGTAGTCTGTGACTAGAGTGTGTGTGTGTGTGTGTGGGGGGGGGGGGAGTGATAACCACGAGCCCAGACTCTTCGGCATGCTTCTTATGTCTAGAGAAATATGACTCGTGGTTGTCCATTAACAGTAGGCACCTGTTGTCCTTGCTGCACCTCGCGTATTGAATGCAGTTGGCTCTTCCTCAGGCTCTGTTATTTAACCAAACTGACGCTACATATAATTGAGAACTGAAAAATACGTTTTTCTAGTTATATCATACATAACATTGATTTCCCATTAATTTTAAGCTGTATACTCTTGAGGTCGGGTGCTATGACACGTGTCAAACATGCCGACTAGACGTGTGTCATAATAGCCGACACCACCATCTTGAAGTAAACAGCAGTTTTCTCCAAGACGCCGCTGAATTCTACAAAAATTTTCAAGGTTTCAGGTACCTAAGACTAACACGTATCACCTGACAAGTACTGGTTATTTTACGTAGCATACACCTGGTTTGACAGGGTTCAGTTGAGCACCCAAAACATTTACAGCGGGTGTGAAAAAAACAACTTTTAATTCTTACCTCGCGTCCACGCAACTTTTCTGTTTTGAAACTACGTTAAAACATTGGTACTATAGATGTCTTTAAGCAGTTTAAGTCTTTTACGGAAATTCCCAATAGATGATTTATAATAGCTTTGTGTCATAGCACACCCGTGTCAAAGCACCCGACTCTCCCCTACATGTTTCGTGCATTAGGAACATTTCAGAAAAATCAATATAGTACTAATAATAGTTGAAAATAAATTGTATTTATATATTTACTGATAATGTTAGAAGACCATTAAAGGACAATATTATTAATTATGAAAAATGCTTCAAAATGATCATAAACCCAACGTTACGGCCTAGCTCTAGCTTAACTTCCTATGGCGAATGACATGTTAATGTTAAAGTAGATTGTGAAGCAAATGTGAACTGTTTTTACTGAAAGCTTTTAACGCTTCACTTCCGATATTACCGTAAATAAGAAAGTCTGATTTTTTTTTATTTCTTAAGAAAAAAACGCTCTGACATACGAGGAAGACGAGCTTAATGAAGCTTTGATGAATTAGCACACATCTACAGCAAAATCGTCTGAAAATATTAATATGCCATTCGTTATAAGAGGTTTAGCCAATAACCTCTATTTACAATTCGAGAAGGCAATGCTCACGCCTGCAAAATTTAAAGTGGTTAAGGCCAGACCAGGCTATGACAAAGAAAAATTTTGCCATGGCGGTTGGTACAATCGGGGGTTAATATTATTGAAGTTGACAAAACCGAAGTTCTACTAACTAATGGAAATAAGGCGTTTAATTATAAGAATTAGGGGTTCCTCGTTGTGTCTTTTTAGGAACCACTGAAGTAGAGTCCAAAATGGCAGGGCTCTAATTCATTGGCGTCTCTAGGGGCACGATAATGAACCCTAGGTTGGAGTAAACCTCTACTGTTATTGACTATGACTGCGTCATATAAAGACGTGACGACAGTCTAATGCACTTGAGCCTCGATTTGGCATATGCTATTTGATAAAAGGAAAAAAATTGCCTGTTTTACTTTTTAATTAACGAAAAAAGGAAAATAGAATTTCAAATATGTACGGCTGTTAAAAATTTCAAAAAATAAAAAGAATTTAAATTGCAAGAATAAGCAAAATTCACTAAAATGAGCTTTCGAGACTACCTTCATTTTATAGACATTAAATTGCAAGAAATAAATAGGTATGGGATTTACAATACTACTGACCTAGTTTCTGCCACGGTAATGCAGTAGCAGGGAATGAAGTTAACTGGTCGCTAGCTGGCACTACGGTAGCAGCTGCCAAGAGGGCCGGCTTGTTTAAGTTCGACGATCTGGGTAAAGACCAGTGGCGCCAATAAGGAGCGACACTATACGATGACGATGAGAAGCCACCTGTACTGACTCCCGAGTCTGACGAGTCCGAAGAATCGCGATTTGCCTTCCTGCAGGGCATGCTGATTGATCTTCGGAGCTGTACACTATTCACAGCGTTCTTGGAACTACAGGAATGACCAAAAGACGGCACGCAACGAATGGACGACGGTGTCTGGTACACTGGTTGGGGCTTGTTTAACACTGCTCGCAAAGGAGGTGGAGCTTTCCTCGGTAGTGACACGAAAGAGCTCCGGTGTGAACAGCAACTAGCTGGTTCCAGGCAAAGCAGCTCTTCCTGCGAACTTTTCATGGATCCCCGCCCATCTGCAGAGCTGCACCTTCGTGGATGGACGTCTAACACGGGTTGCGTGTGCGAAATCGAGTTCGACCGGAGAGATTTCTGAGATTGCTGCAATAACGTACGGGGACTGAACGGTAACGCTTGCATATGCATGTAATCATTCGAAGGCTCGGGATTCTCTACGGGCTGGTACCGTGATCGAGATTCAGGTCGTGTTTCTTGGGTAACGTGTTCCATCGAGATCTTTTTGGGCTTGTTGACCACCGCATAGACTGGCAAAGCTTTGACCGTGGCAGTATTATAGTCATGATGGTGATGATGATGGGATGTACTGGCAGCCGCTTCCCTGAATTTCAATTCCTCGTAAATGTGTTCTTTGCCACGCAATGTCTTGCCATTTGTGTCGTCCGTTACGGCCGAGCATTCTTCGTACACGTGAGATGATTTGGAGACGGGCGGGTCTTCATAAATGTTATCCACGCGCCTTAACTCTTGAAAAACTTTCTCCCAGTTCACGGAAACTTCTTTCATTTTTCTGGGCGTGTCGTAATAGCTCGCGTCAGGAATGGTGGACGGAGGACGCGAATGAATGCTATGGCGAGGCGAAGGTTGCGACACGGGCAAGTTCATAGCTTGGATGACACACTTTGGCTGGTCGTAGTGACTCTCCGCCCCCGTAGGCGGAGGAGCATGGGCAGTAATTTGGACTAAACTACTTTGTCTACTGTGGTTTAATACCGATATGGAACTGTGCCGTGACAAAGACACAGCTTCGATATCCACCGTTGTCGTTAACGCATCACCGGTGATACAATCGGTAAAAGGTTTGTCTGAACGACGGGAACGACGAGATTCTTGCGATCCCAAACGAGACCTTGGCTGAGAACGTGGAGATCGTATACCTAGATAAACAAAAACAATTAAACAACGAACGTTTTCCCTCTCAAATTAAAAGAAACCCCACAATGATAGCACTTGAATTTTTAGAGCTAATGAAAGAATAATTATCAAAATTAAGAGAAATGAAAAGCAAAAGCTTCTAAAGACTTTAGTGGCTTTAACTTTTAGTATTTAATTTGTTTTCATCTCCCAAGACACGTTTAATGGAATACCTAGTAAAGGTGACGTCACGGACGGCTTCTTGCGAGTATCGAGTTTTCCTTTAGCTGCGAGATTAAAATTTTGGCTTAATTGCGAGCCTTGGCCCGTGCTTAAAATGAAAAGGCCATCGCCACCAGTGCTCCGACACTCGGATCCGCCTTCCCAACAAAATTTATTGGCATCGAGTGGACCATACCGCCTAGAAGCACAGTATTATTGCCAAATTTAGCCATTTCCCCGCGACGCTGCACCGACGAATTTTGTATTAATATCGGGCCTCATCGGTGGAAGCTCCACTCTGGTCACAGGAGACGTAAGTCCCGGACCAGAGCCGCCTCCATCTTGAGTCCAAAAGAACCAAGGGGAGGAAAGGAAGTGGAAAAAGGGCGGGAGAGAGGGAAAGCAAGCGAAGGTCAAACGACAACTTATGACCTATCGTGCAGGGGAATTCATTTAAACCCATCGAAACGGATGCTTTAGGCCTTTCCCTAATCGTGTCAAAGCTAGGAGAGATAGAATCCAGGGAGAGGAGAAATCAGGTGAAGAATGAGAGTGTCCAAGCCTCGGTGGACTACGCGACGCTGGAGACGACTAAACTTTCTTAACCAGCCTTCGCCGGTGAAGATGCACTATTCCACACAGTCGCTGAATTACCTTAAATTGGAGAATAACCAGTAACCCATAAGTTTAGGAGGCACACCTTGGGTGAGACAAAACTTATAGTCCCGAATGCATAAATGGGCGGGGCCCACAGGCACTTTAGACGCTGAGGGTGCATGGACTATTTGGACTGAATGCTCTTGAACTGCAAAGAAAAGCCATTAAATGGCGGTTTAAAGTACATTATGCTCTTTAGTTTACCTTCTCCGAGTATTGTATAAATATAGGCTTGCCATTCAAGCATAGTTTCCCGGTTTTCAAACGCCACAGTGACGACCATGTCTTGGCATATGATGGAAAGCGTGAAAGACTCTTTGTCTAGGTTGTGCCCTATAAAACAACGATCATGAAAATAAACTCTTGGGAACAAAAAAAAAGCTTGAGTTCCAACCTGTCTGCAGTGCCAAAAGCTTATCCAGTGCCAGTGACGCTTTAGTAGGGGCTCCTTTTTGTTTCTCCTTCAAATCCTTGTAAAGTTGTAAGGTCAAACAGTCTGAAAAAAGGTCATAAATTAATTAGTGTTAATAAGCTTTGTAGACACGTTACCAGCCACTGGCGACGGGCGACGAAGAGCACACCACCGATTTTTCCACTGAAATTGTACCCAAAAAGTGTATGACGTAAGTTAAGACAAATACACAAGCACAGCGGCTTTATTAAAAAATAATAAACTTTCGTTAGCCTACTTTCTTTTTTTCTCTGAACTTAATGGGTCCTTCTAGAAAATCTTTTTCGAACCCATGCTCGTTTCCCGCCATTCCTTTTGGGTGATAAAATTAGCCAGGGATTCTGATTCCTCAAGATTTAAACACTGTGATTGACGTGTATCCTTTTAATGCCTTGTTTCCACCACAGGTACCGTTTTGCCGTGCCAGGTGCCGCGCCAAACCGGGTTGGGCGCCGAGCCGAACCGAACTTGGGACAAATACTTACCCCGTGTCAGGCTAACCCGCTAGGTGGCACTCTGGGTTGGATTTCAGTTGCTTTCGTGATCTCGTGTTGATATTAGTGGCATTTTTGGTATTTTTGCAGCTAGTTTGTTGTGCCTGTTGATTTCCGGCAAATAATATTGTTTAAGGTAAGTTTTCCCACTTTCTCTCAGCTTCGCAAAGGCATTAGAGCGTTATTTGATTACACCAAGTAGAATACAAACAGGAAAAAGGCGTTTTTTTAAGCTAGCCCAAATGCTTCCAATGTAAGTCAGGTTTTAGGATGGCCAGTTTTTAAAGCTTTTACCCCCACGCTTTCAGATATTGAATTCCCCAATCCTCTTAGCAGCGTATTAAGTTTAATTAGCATGCATTTCAAGGCTGTAGGGATTAAATTTGGCACGAGTGTTCTTGGAAGAAGAGTGACTTCGGTTTAACGGCCAAAGGGAAAGTAACTTTGAGGGTTTTCGCATCTTTTAGATCAGTAAGTCTGTTTGAACGAAGATGGGTGGCTTAAAGTAAGAGTTGCTAATTTTCCGAATTAGCAGAAACCTCTTCCCCTCATTAGTTCGTAAAACCGAGAGTCCGCTGTACCTATTATTTTTGTGGAAATCCAGTTATCAATATTCTTTTGTTGTTGAAGCATGTTTGAGCATGGAATAGGTAAGTACTTCGGTTTAACAGACTGGCGGAAGTGCTAAGAGAAGTTTCTATTCCGTTGCTTTGGAATGTCTTTGAAACGCTTGAAACTACGGGTTATTGGTTCTAAGTTTCACAATCTTGGTCCGTGGAATCAAGAGGCTATTTAAAATCTTGCGTACATGATTATTATTGCATATTAGGAGCAACGGACCAGCTTCATTGGTTTCCAAAATATAGGGTAGGCAATAGTTTATTGTTCGTTAAATTGTAAAGGTTTACCCTACAACTTTGTTAAAAGCGAAGGTTTCTTGGCAGTCACAATAGCCGAAACTATTCGTAATGATTTTGCTATGCGGCCTTGGCCTTGTTTTGTCTCGTTGCATTCTTTTCTGGATTTTCCTCACCGTTAAATGAAGATGAACGAAAAAGGCAAGACAAAAACCAGTTTGTCTTGTAAGTATTTCCATAAAAAGCGCCGGTAAAGAAGCTGAAGAACGTAGTAGCGTTTTCTCCATATGGTCTTGTCCTGATTAGTCGCTATGTGAAAAAGTGGGAGAAAAATAAGGTTATTCATGGGTTATAAAACTTGAGTTTTGACAAAACGTTTGCCTTTCTGTAGTTGCTTAGATGAATTTATTAGAACTGGAACAATTCCGATGTCTCCCCTCGACTTTTGACAGTGGAATCGCGACTTATGACTGTTTTGACTAACCAGAGACTTAAAAACGGGGTTTAAGTCTTCTCGGCACGTGGAAATTCCATGAATACTGTCAACTTTTAAGTTAGCACACGTATGAAAGTCGCTAATAAGTAATTTTGTTGAAAGAACTAGATTTCCAGTCTCGTACCGGACGTTGTTTAGTTACGTAAATTCTCACGTGCAAATATAAAAATGTTCATGTCTCGTCCGTTACTTCTGCGTGGCCTAATTCATAGCTTGGGTATTAAGTTAAGTGGAGTGCCAAGAAAGAGCTAATATAAACTGGGCCTATTTCTAAAATTGTGCAGCCAGTCATTTTTAGTAAAAAAAAGTATTAGTTTATATAGCCTTTACTTTTATGCCGAGCATAACTTTAATTGACCCGTGAAAAGTTTCGTAACCTATTTTCATAGTAATTGAGAAAAGACTCGTAGGGTGAGAACACATTCTGTGAATATTCGCAATTTCAGGTCTGAAAAAAATAATGGCGGATAAATTTTTAAATTACAACTACTCGTGGCTTGGTAAAACAATCCTGCATATCAGATGAAGGGCTAGCTGCATTTCAAATGTCTAATATTATTCCTTTCTCATAAAAGGAATGCTTAGCCTATTAACTACTTTCTCGTTTGTAGACGCTTGTTGCAAACCCGTCTTTCACCTACGTAAAATCAAGCGACTATTTTCGAAATTAACTAGTGAAACCAATCCCATTTTGCCAGCAATGTAGGTGACTTTCTTTATACTGAACAAAAATGTGCTTATATCTTGCAAGTTTCCTTGCTAAATTTTGAGTTCCCAAGAGACTTCAAAAGAGCACAGATTTTTGCCAAAAAGCAGTCAGGTCAATTACGCGAAGTAATCCCTTTTGATATTGTGAACTTGCGGTATTAGAAGAGTGATGCGGTTAGGAAAAAAGAAACAGTAGAATTGATAGTGTTACTATTGTACTACTATGATTAAGGACCTAACAACAATAGATTTTTTTATATGTTATTTACGGTTCTTTTGAATGTAGACACAAATGCTTTTAGTATAATAGGGCATTTTCATAATTACAAGTGCTTTGAAAATTACAGAGCGCTGGGCAAAATAATGTATGGCTTGCCTCACAATGCAAAATAGCTCAATGGTGAACTTAGGCGTTTTTAGGTCAGACTAAAATTATCTTGTTAATTTTCCTTTCAGGGTATCTATTTTCGTGTGAACAAAGTGGCGACAAAATCCTGGAGCCTTATTTGTCGTAAAATTGAGGTCAAAGTTCTTGTGATGAGTTTTGAGGGTTTCTACAGGATCTGTAAAGGAGGATATTAAGACGCTGCTCAGACAACAGTGACCATGAGCTATTGGGCTGCATGGCTGTAATTAAGCTTTTTGTTTTCTTTCGCTTGGGGGCGCTGCGTCCTTCCCCCTTGACAGTGCTACGCACACAGAACACAGCTCTGATTTAATTAGTATTCATGGGTCGAATAGAGCCGCGTTAGGGTATCCCCAGCTCTGTACGTATGTTGAAATCGTAACCTTCCCGACTTCTCAAGTACACACATACGGCATAAACATGCTATTCGCTATTCCTCCCCTGTCGGTAACAAAGCACATATGAATTGCCTTTCCCGCCTACATAGTCGGCTTGTGGTGGCTTCTCAGTGACACTCCCCCTCGTCTTTGCTTTTCCTATGCAAACAAAGTCAAACAAAGAACTTTTTTTATTGCTCCGCTAAGCTTCTTTATTCCACCATTTGACAGCTACCTCGCGATAGATTTTCATCTGACGTATTTAAACGAAAATAAGTATTTTCGGAATCGTACTGAACTCCCTAAAGGCTTCTTGTGACGTATGCAGACGATTGTCTTGAAAACTCTTTATGTGAATCGACTAGTGACACTTTGATCTCATAAAAGATAATTGGCTGTATTCACAGACTTCCGATTTCTCGCTTGTGTTGATTTTCTGCATTATAATTGAAAAATTCACTAAAACGATCGCTTGTGTTGATTTTCTGCATTATAATTGAAAAATTCACTAAAACGAATCGATGAAAGACGTTTACTTTATTTTACACAATAGTTTAGTTTGATTTTAAGTTGTTTATTCTTATTGTTTTCGATGTGTGTATTTAATTTTTTTGTTGGACATTTATCTTTTATTTCTCTTATTTAAAGCTCGTGTTAAACGTGGCTTTTTAGTAGTCATTGGGCTTTGCTTCTTTTATTGCAATCCCATTTTTACTGTTTTTTGCAGAAAGCTTCCCTTGTATTATAGAATGTCACACAAGTCATCCCCCACGAAGTTTGTAATAGGAACGTCATAGTATTTTTTAGCCTTCTTTCTCAAAAGTCACCAGCGACTTTGCCGTGTTTGCATAAGCTCATCAACGAGGGACCTCAGAGCCGTTTCCGTGGCATGTGTATGGGATAGCTCGAATGTTACTTGACTGGACTTGTTGGAATCGTTGAGGGGGAAGAAGATGATAAATAATAAAAATGAAGGTTTATGTAATTCCGGAAAAAGGGAGAGAAAGATCACGAAGGAAGGCAGCAACAAAACGTTTGAGGTTGTCGTCGCCCTTAAGAAAAGCGTTACAAGTCACGGAGTTTCGTTGGTTGCGCCAGGGCGATTGAGTGTTATGGATACTGGCATCAAAAATCCAATATCCTCCGTGTTGGGGTGATTTGCAAACAGCCACCAGCGCCCAAACTCGTAAGGAGACCCCAGTTCCTCTTTTTTTTCAGGTTCTTGGTGAGGAGCAGTATTTCCGTGGAGCTCTGTTTGATTTTCCTTCTTTGATGCATTATACGGTTTCGATGCTGTCAAGCCAATTGCATGTAGGAAGCTAGCGAAGATAGGGATTGACTCGTTTTTTGTTCCGTGTCCTTTTCTTGGAGTACGACATTGCCTCAATTGGGCGGTTGGCAACAATGGGGCAGTGCTGATCGTTTATGGTGATGACTTGACGATCAAGTAACATGCATGATCCGAAAACGAGATGACAAAGAAATTAGGATTGCGAAGTCCCAGTTTTTGTTATGCAAAGCACAAACATACGGAAGTCATTTTAAGTGCATACAAGGCCTAGTTCACTTTACGCTGCTGACTTCAGTCCTCACCGAGACTAGAACGTAAGCACCGGTAATAAAGGACAAGTTTGAGTGCAGGATCGAGAGCATCTCCAGTGGTAAGCCTTCCTGGAGCAAGTAAAATCTTTATCGAAATCCATTATTACCTTTGAACAGAAAACGCTTGATAATATGGCCATATTCATAGGGAAACAATTTATTTACTTGTGACAAAACTGTACAAACTAGTAGTTGTGTTCAATGAAAACTTTAGCATAATGTATTGCCGCCTTGTATTGAGCTAGTGTTAGCACCCGTTGCTGTTATGTGTATATATGTGTATGAACATAGGACAGTGATCCCCACATTGACGCGGTACTTCGGTTCTACGAAAATAGCTTGTAAACAAAAACGCGTAAACTGAGCCATTTTTAACATATGTAAGATAGATATGCATCCGTGCTCTAGGAAAAGTTTATTGTTATTGATTAAACAAGTAGCAAAAACAGTCTAATTTTATTTGTACGTAGATGTAAAGGATTACAGATTATAATTGAGTAGTTTTTAAACTGCAGTCAATACCGGAAGCCTTTAAAGAATACTCCAAATCACTGAAATAAAAGGCTCCCTATCCAACATTACTCGCTACATCGGTCGTCGACTCCAGCAAATCTGCATTAATGCATCGAGATTTCGCTTTTTAGAGCCAAAATATTTATCCGTATGTTGAGTGTAATCAAGATTTATAGTTGAGCATAATAAGTTGCCAGAAGTAAGGATAAAGCTGTGTGTGGAGTTTAACCAATTAGTCTTTCGATCGTACGCGACAAACGACCCGGATGTAAGAGATGAGTTAAGCCAGGTGTCAGAATTCCTACCCCCTATATGTCAACCAGCTCAGGAAAAGTATTGTTCTTTTACAATGGGTTTTACGTTAATTTTATAATAGCTCACAAAATTGTATAAAATCTGAAACGTAATTTTTTCATTATTATTCATTTGAGTTATTCCAAATGCAAATTCGTATTGAATTAAACTTTGGCTCCTCCCTGTATTTCTGTGCTCCTAGTGTAGTAAATGATTGTAGCCCATCTGAAATTGTCGTCTCCACTCCCATCACGAACCGCTGACAAAATCGAGTTACACTCTATACAGTTAGGTGCTTAATTATATGAATACAAAAAGTTTCTTTAGCTCTAAGAATTATAGTGTAAAATATTGTCTCCATTGTTTATGCAAGCAATTACTGCAAGTGACGAATCATACCGCCCCCGGTACCCAGGGAGGAATAGGAAGTTACGACCCAGAAATGTCAATATTATAATGGTCAATAGGCAAAAAGTGTAAAAAAATGCATATGAAAAAAAAACTCCGGATAAAAATTGTACGGCCCTGTCTCATATACCCGGATTTTTCCATAAGTAATTATGTGAATCGATTGCTAGCCTAACCCTTGAAAGTTGCGATTAACGCGGGACACACGTAGAAATCTCTTGTGTAAAAAAAGTTTAGAAGTCTTATATTATTACAAAGGAAGTGTGAATTTCGGTAACAAATGAACTACAAAGCGCATTTTACGGTGTAATGAAAGCGTTGAACGTGCTCCATTTGTTTTTGCTTGCTACGTGATGCCTTTACATGCCAAATTAGCACTTAATACCCGCTTATACGCCTCCTGAAGAGGCACGTGCGTTAGGAGTCTATGTTATGAAAATACGACAATTAAAATTTTCTCGTAACTTGCTACCTTTGATCAATTCACGCATCATAAATGCCAGTTAAGTAAAACTGAAGAATATAATCGAAGTTATATACACTGTAGTGTGTCCATATACTCAAATGGCGCAACCTAGCTGAGCGGAAATTTACTGTAATCTGTTTAGACCAAAAAGGCAGCTTTTATTCCATTTGACCATGAAGCGTACTTCGAATACGTTGTAAGAAATGTGTTTAGACGTGAACAGTCTTCGTTTTCGAATGTACGTACTTCTCTTAAGTGAAGCGAGATGGAAATGCACTAAATAATGCGCTTAAGTGCTACTTCTTTGCTGCACCCATCACTTCCTCGCCCCCTTTTTTCACTCCCAACTTCTAGGAAGAGGAAACTGGGGAAAAGGCGGGGAAAATATACAGACCCGCAAGAAATGGAGAGAAAAAGTCCTCTGCGGAGACGTTTATCTTCCGAACTCTTGAATGTTGACGAGTGTTGGTTGGCATTCAGGAAGGAAAATTCTTACATTGTCAGAGAACGTCCCTTGTTGACAAGCTTTGGGCTGGTCGTTATCATCCAGGGGATGAGAACGCATGAGACCCTTAAGCGGTTTACGCGAGGAATGCGTTCGTAAGGAATTCGCGTCTACTGAACGACGCATAAACACCGGCCTAATTTTCGTATAAGAAATGCAGGCTATATTTCGGCGGATAAGTGCTTGGTTGTAGCTTCTGTGTGACAGAATAATGAAGAAAAACGTTACATTTACGTTAGTCTCTTTTTCATTTGTTCTACTTTTATTACTTCCGTCACCTTGTTACGTTCCGGGAAAATTGAATTCTAAATGACTCAGCGATTTATTTCAACTTGTATGTTCGTACTTGTTTATTTTATTTATTCATTATATTACTTATTTACCTGACTATTAATTATTATTTGTGGCCTTTATTTATATTTTGGTTGTATTTAGTTCTATGTATTTCGAGAGCTTTCGAGTAGTCTTTCTTTTAACATGGAATGTTCCATAATGTGTGTTGCAGCAGTCTCGACGTATATCACATAAAGCGCGACTTCACTATAGTACGGCTTTTTTTAGCATGAGGCAGATTGACTTTTATCATCCAAAACTTGCGAAAAAAAAAAGAGAAAAAGTAAAAAGTCATAATAGAGCGAAGAAAGATATATCTGTAGCAGTGCGATATTAACTTGTTCGCTGTTGAGTTATAATTCCCAGACAGACTATTCAGCCCCAGCAGAAGTTTTGTGGGAGCAGCGAACCATTATGTGTTATTCTCTCCGCCAAGTTCTAAGCGTTGCTTGGTGCTGTGTATTCATCCAAGTTTTGTGAACGAGTTTCAAATTACAGACGCTTCTATTTCCTCCTCTGTTAACAACACATGCAATAAACATCTCCTTTGGAGGAAAGAAATTTATATAGCATCCCAATTGGATATTACAAAAAGTTAATCGTCGTTTTACCTTTTTTTTTGTTCCGTGAAGAGAACATGATGACTGCGTGCCTTGTCTATTAATCTTGAGCTTAGTGAACATTTCGACTTTTTGTTAAGATGTTATTGCTTCGGGCAACAAAAAAATGTAGGGAACAGAGAAAGTAAGAAATAAAGAGAGAAACGACGTCATAAATTGTGCGATTTAGGTTGAAATACTTATCGCGCTTATTTTGACAGGAAGTGGCTGACATGTTTCAAGCTATTTTTATGACTTCGAACCGTTTGGGCCTCAAAAACGCCTGTTAAGGCTAATGCAGAGTCAGTTGAGCAGGAAAAAAGCTCTAAATCTTAGCCTGGGTGATTCTAGCCACCATTTTTTGCACTGCGACCGAAAATGGATTTACAACGCACTGTCGGAGGAAAAATTATTGCATTATTTTTCATATATTCTTTTAACTGTAAGTCAAAAATGCACTGCAAATAATCTCAACAGTACTCGCAAACTGTCCAAAACTGTCTTGAGTTTTGTGACGTAGAACAAGTAGTCCTAAGATGTAATAAAAAAAGGTGTTTAAGTCGTAAAATTTGGGTTGTAGTCATGTGGCTATGCGTCCGATTCGTTACGCAGTAATATATTCAGGCTAGTAACCCGTGTTGAGTTTATTATTATTATTATTATTATTATTATTATCATTATTATTATTATTATTCATTGGTGTGTTAATTATTATTTTTTAAAGCGGGTGCCAATATAGGTTGAAATATAATGGGCATATTCGCATTCGAAGCATATTAAAACCTACAATATACGCAGAGATCACGTAAAGTGAAGAGACTTAGTATCTAATTTGGGTTCAGAAATCACCTGACGTTGCTTGGGCAAGTTTTTAAGTTGGGTTCGGAGGAAGACCGTGGTTCTGTTTTATAGTCTTCCTGTGCGAGCATAAAATCGTTAAGCCTTTTTCTTTAACGGTTAATGAATGAGTCATAAACCGTGGCATTTAATCAATAACTAATGAGCTCATCAACAAGCACGCATGAGTCACACAGCCAAAAGTAATTCCAGCGTCATGCGTGATTTTTATACTCCTCACTCTCATAACGTGGATGATAGAGCGAGCTACGTACGCAAAGTACGTAGCTCGCTCTATCATCCGCTGCAGTGAAAACAAGGTCTTGCTTCATTTTTTTCGTTTCCTTTCAAGGCGGTAAGCTAATTATGCATAGAAAGCTTTTACCCCGTCAAAGCGCAAGGTCCGTGAAGAGTTATTGCGTACTTGTGCACGTATCCTTGTACTTTTTTCGTCACGGAAATGACGTTTATTGCGTTACAGATGTCCATATATGGAGCTTGATGTTAAACGTCCAAAATTGAAACGTTTTGATAATCTGTAGAATGCAGATATATATAGTTAGCTTACAGCAAAAAAAGGCAATAAAAATCAGTCAAAAGTGGGCATACTTATAAAGTGAAATATAACCCAAATCAAAATCATTGACACGATTCTGTAGTAATCAAACTAATGTTTGATAGCTATTCTCTATTTTTGTGCTCGGACTGTGTAGTAATTATAAAATAACTATGTTTATTGATTAAGTGTACAAAAAGCCACCACCAGGAGAATACAACGGTGCAGATAAAAATTTATATCGTCGAGGAAGAACAAAAAATATAATCTTGAAATTTGCTGTCGGCCTGATGCGATGAAGTTACGGTAAATAAAGAGTTCCAGGAATCATTTTGTCAGATATTTTTCCGAAAGTACAGTGACATAGTATCGCAGCTTCGTAGGACTGCAAATGACATGTTTTCTCCTGAAGTGTTGCGAATTCGAACTATATGAAACGCAAATGACAGATAACTGCCACTTTTTAAAAACAACAAATAACGTTACTTAAACTTTAGTCATAAAATCCTTGTGAACTAGTTATGTGAGATAGAGGACTCCAAGGAACCTTTTTTGGCATTGCATAGAGACGGAGCAACACGCAGAGCGAAGCGGGTTTAGATTCCCAAAACTTGGTCATTTCGAATTAGGTTTCTACCAATAACCTTGATACGCGCGCAGAATGTGATCAAACGATGTCACCGGTGCAACGAGTAAAAGAAAAACATTGAATTTTTCCAGTTTTTCTTTTCTCATTATGATTTATTTTTAAGCCAAGTGCGCCAGAAAATGGCTTTATACTGAAGAGTTCTGTTTGTAAAACAAAGCTGGTCATGTTAATTGCTTAACTACTTGTTTATACAGCTTGTTAAAACGTGTAAAGAGCGTATAAATCGCTTCCGTTGCGAAACAATCCAGTTGTGGGTACAACCTCAGGACAGGGTGGGGCTGAGAGATTCGTCCAGTTTAAATTGGATTTAAAAGTCTGATTTTCTGACTATTGATGAGCGAATTGGGAGAGGATTGTAGGAAGACGGCGGAATGAAATGAAATGGAGAGAAAAGGAGGGCTGTATAGCAGTCGGGAAAGTTTCAATTGAAAGAAAGTCCCGTAATCGATCCAAAGAAAATGAGTTTAAGCCATTTACTGGCGTCGTAACTATACTATTCAAGCCTGCTATCGAGTTTTCAAGTTTTTCTCCCGCACGATTTCTGTTTCTTCAGCCTGGCGTGTCCCAGTTCACGATTAATTTTTGATTAGTGAAATGAAGTGACTGGACTCGGGTTTGAGCCGGCAAGTAATTAATTTATTACCACGCTGCATTAACTGATTAATGGCCCGCATGGACTTAACTTCCTGCCTCCGTAGTAAAACTTTCTTTTCCGAAGACGTATTCAAAGTAGTGCAAGGACTGGGACGCACGTTGACAATGGGCTGGTTTACGTGAACAGCACTTTTCCTACAGATTTGTAGTGTGAAGATGAATTAAATTTCTGCGTTAAGTGTTCGGACTAAACGTAGGTGGGTTTTTGACACTTTTGATTGCATTTAAGTATTTTTACGACAAAAGCGAGTGTTCATGTGGGCTCCTGTTTTTACTTTCGTCATTTATATATGACGAAAGTAAAAACAGTCCCTTACGTAATATATTCAGTCACTTACGTAAGATCGTCACTTACGTTATGCATTATTTTTTATTTTATTTATATCGCCATTTATTTATTTTATTATTTATCGAAATTTTATTTCGTTTATTTTTCTATTATTCATTTTTATTTACTTTTCTATTCCACTTTCTTTCGTTCGTTTTGCAATTACGGGTGCTTGGCACTGCTATAGAGAGTGGTCTCATTTTTGTGGTCGTCTTTTCGTCCCCTTTCAGGATCTTTTGTATTAGAAAGATAACAGCGTGATGGGCAGCGAGGCGAACGTCAGCAAAACTTGGCGCTGTTGTAGCAGAACAAAAAAGAGACAATGAGAAAAGTCCAGCCAATGTTGTCAAGTCCTCTGGGCGAAAGGAAAGACAAAGAAATGGTACCCCAAAATCTTAAGACGAGTCCTAGTATGAGCTGATCTGGAGGAGATCCGACAGAAATGAGATTGAGTCTGCACGGGCGAGCGAGCTGTTCGTTTCCGAGATGTGTCTTCTTCCTCCCGTGTTAGGTTCACGGAAGACGATAACGCCCCTAAGCACGATTTCGGGGTTTGGTTAGAAAAATCCTCGGTGACGGACAACCTGAGCAGATTTTTTTAAATGCCTTTTACCCGCGAGCAAACACGTATATTGCTGGGCTCTTCGTAAAAGGTGTTGAACTGATTAGCAACAAGAAGCCAAAAAAATTCTGTGAAATAAAAAAAAGGATAATGCGTTCTACAGTTTCACGTCACCCACTTCATAAACATAAATGGCTACCACAAGACAGTTAGACAACAAAAGAAGTATAAAATAAACAATCAAAGAGCAAATAATTGCACTTCTACCCGCAAAAAAAAAAACGAAAATTCATCAGCCAATCTACGTAATCACAACGAGTGCATTATTGGCTATTACTGAAAGCTGTAAGTATTCGTTTCCAGTCAGTCAGTCTGCAGCGAAGTCTGGCCAAAAAAATGAAATCCTGCGTGTACAATTATTAATATCTCATCTTTGCAAACGGTTACTCATTTGAAGAATCACTGTGGATGTCTTTCTTGTTTTGAAATACTAAGAGAAATTTATTCAGTGATTAGCCAGGGCGTAAATTCATAGTTCTTCCAGAAATTTGAAATTACTGTAAATAGTTGCCAATTTGTGTAGAAATGCATTTCACGGACTTGTGCAAATGGAGTTGGATTTTTATTTAAACGTTTATAAAAAGTTATCACAGAGATTTGGAACTGGAATTGCTTTTGGATCAAAAGAACGAATAGGACTTGGGAGTTGCAATTGCCTGTAACGGAGCGAAGGGAGTTGGACTTTGCTCAAATCGTTTTTTTTTTCCGCATTTACGTACAAGCCTGGTCAAAACATACTTGCATTGAGTGCTATAAGAAAGCGTATTCATTGCTGAATCAGACAGCAGTGTATATCTTGCTTTCCGTAATTAAAGAGCAGTAGATGGCGTACGGTTTCGTATAAAAATTGCAATGTTATCCCACGTGTTGAGAAATTATCCCGGTTGACGGTGTGTCATCTAGAAATACTGGTACTAGTACTGTATAGAACGTGTTAGTGTTCTTGCCTTTCCATTGAGCAATTGATTTCCATCTTAAAACTGCTGTTTCTTAAGAGAAGTCCGCCAACAAGATAAACATGTGCATTGCACATGTTTATCTCAGCCGTTAGATGGGAAAGTCAGCTACTGTTATAGTAAAAATAAAAGGAAAACGCTTTTCGGACTATGTGTCGCATACATGCTGTTGTTCTCTGGCAAGCAATCACGCCAAGTGACGTACTAGAAGCAGCATAGTAAGCGTAGAGAAAGCTTACTGCTCGATTTTTTTTTTTTTTTTTTTTTTTTTTTTGCGGTTTGCGTTTGCGAAAATCGCACCTAAACTTTGAAAAACTGGTGAAACGTTTTGAAAAAGATTAATAGGTCGATACGTCACAAGAAAGAATCGAGACTGTATTGTTCTCATGGCCGTAACCAGGATTGTGGTTCGGTGGGGGGTGGGGGGGGTCGGGGATGGTTGTACCATTTGCGTTTTTTTTTTCATTTGGCGTTTTCCTGTCTTCCCCATTCGAAAGTTAGTAGTTTCGGCAGTGGGCGTGAGGTAACCTACTCTCCCCCTCTAAATACGGCGTTGATTGCTGGTCTCCACAACGACGTCTCGAGTGTAAACATACATTTCATGGTCAAGCCGACCATTCTTTCTCTTCTGGTAGACCTACACGCAAACCAGTTTCGTCTTCAAGACTCACAACCGGTACAGCCGGGGGTCAGACTGTTCTACCATACGGTTCATCTAGCCCCACCCTTAACGCGACGCTTGCCACACGTAACTTCAAGCGGGGGTCAAGCAAGCGCTTGAGTGAACAGAAATTGAAAAATTAATATGACCCTCGTGTTGGGAACAAGTAAAGCGCGAAACGACACGTACAAGTAGACTTTCATGCATTTTTCTGTCCGCTATACACCTATATAGCGCAACAAAAACGACGAAGACTCGGTGGATAAGATTTCCTGTTGTACGCATTATATAGAGTAATACCGTACTCTATAGATGTGACGTGATTTAAAATAGTATACAGTGTGTCATGAAACCAGATTAAGGTTCACAAAGAATACGCGAGGATCCGGAGAAGAGCATCACGTTTATTTCGCAGATATTCTTCAGTAAAGATCAAGATGAGCAGCAAAGCAGAAATGACAGATGGTGTAGTTTAGCAAACTAGGTTTCCCGACCCTTTAGTAAGAACGGGAGCCTCTACACACAAAAGAGGGTAGGATAATAGACACGACAATCTTTCTTATAGCATGGCGATCGAAATGCAATGGTGGGCCATTAAAGAGTCTGGAAAATGGCCTTAGTGAGGATTTTGAGATGTGACCTGACTTGAGAGTGCACTTGGGCGGGTCAATACTTTGGGATTGTACAGCTTTGGTAGCTTTTTTCTTTTCTTTTTTTTCTTTTTCTTTTTTTTTGTGAGTTTGTTGTTGAGTTTACAAGGAAACTGCATTGGCGTCTTGGGAGCCATTGAAAAGCAAGAGAAATTTGCAACAGGCCGTGGTAGGAGTAAGTTGCTTAGGGTAGAGCAGACGCAGTATAGTGTAAATAATTCAGAGGGAAATGGTACGCTAATGCGCACTATTGTAGCAACAGATGAAGAGAGTAAACAGCACCGGATGTAAGTTTCCTTCCCCACTCTTTAAGTTTACTTAATGGAGAACTCGTGGTTGTTCCTTTAGCAGGATATTTTACACAGCAATAGTAACAAGAAAAGGGGTTCCTGTTGAAAATGCCATTGCTTGACAAAATCTTAGCTGACTGAGAAAATGTTTGCAAGTTGGCCACGAACGATTCAAGCTTTTACGGTATTGTGGTCTCCTTTGCAAGGTTTCCCGGTCAAACTGTACAATTTCTTCGCGGTTAAACCGCAAACCAAACTTGCAGTTAAGCTGCAAAGTAAAGTAGTACATCTGTGTAAAAGTTTTCTGGACTCCTTAGTACCTTTTCTTTGAAAATAAAACGTCGGAAGTTGGTTAAAGATCGGCTGTCGAATATAAAAGAATTAACAGTAAGAGAAAACAAAATGAATTAATAATTTTTAAAAGAGCCTGTGGATTTTTTACTGTTTTGTTCTACAAGTGAAGCAGAAATGGTGATCTAAAAGAAAATCACTTCCGTTATTCAAAGCAAAGCAATATTGAGCACCGTAATCACGGCGTAGTATTTCTTGGATAAGCTAAATTACCACCCATCCCGGCCAGATTCACTGTACGCGGGTGCTCGCTAACCATTTATGTGATAAAACCGCGTATAGTCAAACCTCATTAGTGAATTCAGTACCAATAGCACCAAAATTAAACAGTGTGAAGTTTAAATGCAAATGTTGAAAATCCCTGTTAATTTCTTTGAACTTGCCTTGATAAGAAACAGACAATTTTAAACGTAGATTCCCGGAAATCTTAGAAAATGAAAAATATAGAAATATTTCAGAATGGCTAGTCATCTTTTCTTCTAATCAGTAGAAGCCCTTTTGTCCAGCCTCTTTGGGACCAGGCCGTAGGCTGCATGAATGAAAGGCTCCTTAATGTAATAAAAGCACACATAATTTTAAGTAGCAAATAAGAAAGTGTATACAGTACTCCGTTAAAAGTGTGTAAAAATTAGGGCCCTGTGTTAGCATCAGGGCACTGGACAACAACAGAATTTCCCATTTTGCTTACTGTGGGCACAGAAGATTCGCAAAAGGATAATGTAGAGTCTGTCGCGCAAGCCTCGTACAGTTAACAATGGGACTGTATATGCTCGTTTAGTTTGGAAAATATTAGTTGCAAGTAAAATAAATAGATTTTTATATTTAAAAAAATAGTCATCAGTAGATTTAATAACCAAAAGAATTTGAACTTATTGTCTTTGAGTATAGCGTACCTATTTTTTCCTAGATTGGGCAATAGAACTCGATCTGCAAAGAAATTTCTTTTCCAAATCAAGACTGGTTAAACGAGACCGCCTTAGTGAACTTCCATGTAAGCTACGTACTCAGGGGTAGGAATAGAGTAAAAATCCAGTTTCAAATAATCGGAATTTAATCGTATATAGTGTAAAACCTGGCTATAACAAATATCCTAAAGATGAGAAATTTTTCATTGTAGCTGAAGCTCATAATAGCTAACTTTAGCTTATGTGTCTTTCGTTTCGTAGGGACATGTAGACTCTGATCACAATAGCCGATAATTTTTTGTAATCAATGTTCGCTATTGATAAATTTTAACGTGTTTTCTTGTAAAAGCCATTTTTTGCACTACTGATCTTTTTGCAAATGTATTGATGTTCTGTTCGTGCGACAGGTCGGTGTTAGGTGACTAATTGTTGGTAAGCACGCTCGTATGTTTTTCTTACGAGAGAAACCAATCCAGTCGCATTTTGTTTCTTTCAGAAAAAATTGAAAGATAAAAAGAGACTCTAAACAAGGTAAAAGCTCCAGTAAATACATGTTTGTTCGTCTAATTAGGCTATAATGGAAACCGTGGGGAATTTGTTTCTGGGATTCCACTGCATGTTTCCGTCACATAAATTGTTTTTCGGGGGTTAAATCGACACGCGATAGCTCGACACAACATGAACGCGCACAATATGACATCTATAGCGAATCCAATTCCGTTTTCCACCACCTGGTTAATAGCTACTCCCTGGCCATGTCAGAGCTATTATAGACAGTAAACTGTTACTTAATGACTCATGAAGGTAGCTTATAGACGCCTCCGTTCCGTTCGGGCCCTTTTTCCCCCGTCCAGCACCTCCTCTTCCGTTCGCCTTAGCTCTTAACCCTCGCGCACCGGGATAAAGTAGTTCGACAAGGAGCGCCCGCCGTGAATGACGTGCCAATTCCTCCGGCGTCTCCAACGAATTTGCACATCATTGTGTGCTTCTTTTCCTATTCTTCCATTTATCTGTTCACAACTTCACGTAAGAATTAACCATCACATGTTACGGCCATATATCTTCCATTTTTTCCTGCATGTGTACGTGTAGTGGAACAGACTTTACACAGGCATTTAATCCTTTGTTGTTGAACAAGCTATTATTATTTTCGTTTGCGCTAGCCCCTTTTTTCCTCAGTGTAAAGCACTGTGATTATCCTGCTTAGTCCCAAAGCGTGTTTATTCAGGATGGCGCCCTTTAGCGCCACGTGAGAGTAGATCGGCAAACGTTAGGCAAAAGGTGTTCTATCGCAGTTGTTGTCGGACGGCCCCTATTGTTGAGTCCGTGGGTGTCCGTTTGCTTTCAGGACCACGAAGAAAAAGTTGTTGAAAGGGGGTGCGTTAGTACAACGCGTATGGAACTACATATGTAGGTGCATATGGCAGTGACTTAGGTGTGCTGAAATTTAGAGAGCGCCCGCCGGTCCGGCGCCGGAGACTGGGCATATGGACGTTCGACGAAGACACGTTTGTCAGTTAGCAACTTGCCGAGCTAGATAAAGAAGGAAAGTGTGGATTTGTGAGCAGACTGGACCGAACCGGACGTTTTTGGGTACGGGAGGGCGTATTTTTTATCATTTGCAGATTAGTTTGCATAAAGAGAAATTGCGTCAAGTGTACAATTCGGATTTTCCAAATTCCATACTAAAGTGTTTCGCTAATTCGACAAATTTTCTTAACTATTAGTACAGTTTATTGTCTGTTGAGCTGGCAAATAAGTTGTGACGCTACATACCACTAAGCACTTTGCATTTTGGTACCAGAACTTATGGAACAGTGTAACATAGTCGTGTTTTCGGATTAGAAGTGGGGAAAACGATTCATCCGTTGCTTAGCACTCATAGGTTAGTTACTGTCTTAAAAAAAAGAATCTGGAGAAAATTTTGTAACTATAGAACGGCAGATGACGAAGAATCGAATAGTAAAGCTGTCTCAAAAGTTCTGGCACATTTTCCGTTATGTGCTAGGTAAATTGGTACTCTAACTTTTTAGACAATGTAGAAGTTTCCTATGTCAGTAAAAAAAAAAGCTTTGTAAACTAAGAAATATTCATTGCCTGGTGTTCATAAAACAATTGCTTGGTATGTATGGAGGGTCGTAGATAAAAGGTAATGTAGGTGAAATCAGCTAAAGGTGAAGTTTTGGTTACCTCATAAGTTCTGGAATTTTTACCCCTTATATGCTTGGGGAATGGGTTCCAGAACTCACTGGTCGCGCAACATTTTTGTGCAGAGCAGGTTTTAAGACACTTGGAAAGTTATAGGGGGGTTGGTTCACATTTGTGGGATTGTTATGGTAAAAAGTGATCCCGCTGAGCTGGAAGATGTAATCGTTAGTAGGAAAAAAAAGACGAAGAAAAAGGGGGAAAGAAGGGAGTGGAGTTATGGTACGAGAGAGAATAAATCGTCGGTTTGAAACCGTTACGGACGTTTGAACGATGCATTCTATACATAATTGTTATACACCTACCTGTAGACACCTTTATTTTATGTCCATGGCAGTGTTAAAGGAGAATGGGATTTTTTTACGATTTTTTTTGTGAGAAAAAAGTGTAAAAGGTGGGTTTGGACACAAAAAAGGTGGTTGTACACGAAGGATAGAAAGAAGAAGAGAAGGAAGAGAAAAACCGCATTAAGGGCAGCCTTGGCCTTGCTACTCCGAACCTGCAAAAATGTGCGTGGGTTGGGAGCTAAGAACGCAAGTTTTTCTATTTTTTATTTATGTTTATTTTTATCGGTGTTCGCATAATTCCGTTTTATTCTAAAGTTTCCCAAACGATCCAGACAGTCTTAAGTGTGTAAACTGTATGTCAAGTCCGGTTTTGGAAGCTGCTTACAAATTGTCGCGTGCTTGTCTCTAACGACCTCCATAAGGAAAAAGGTTGCACAGCGAAAGGTTAACGATAATGCGGCTGGCAGCTCAATTAGACTTCGTTGCGAAGCGCGTCAACAAGCGAAATTATGACTTTGGCCGTGAGAAAATGACTATGTTAAGATTGTTATGGAGCGAATGAGCGCGCTGTAACGGAAATATCTCCGATAAGATAACAGCCAGTGGTAGAAAAGGCAAGCGAGTTTCTGGTGTATGCGAAAGATAATTTCGTATCAGATAAGCCTTGAAGCACCGTAGCTGTGTAGCGTTGTGTATGGTAAAAACTTGGAAAAGATTTGTGAATAATGCAAACCGCCAAGTGCTGATTTGTTATGAGTTATGAAGTCCGGTCCTGGTGATAACCGGTACCGTTTATGCAATGGGTTTTTCTCCACGAGCGTTACGTTTCGATCTTATCTTTGTCCTCCTGACCGAACGTACGTAAAACCTTCGGTTAGGTTTTTGCAATTGAACCCTAAATATCGGATCGGTTTCATAAAATGCCGAAGTCAAGGTCATACATTATTTTTTTACTTAATTGACTGTAATTCATTAAGAATTATTATGAATTTATGTTCGTCGTGTTTCATTTAATTTCTTATACTATTTATTCATCGGACAGAAAGGAGGCATGTTTTGCTTTCCTGGAAGGTGACAAAAGTTTGCGGGTCCTTAAGTACTGCTCGTCACATTTTAAAATGGTGCAAGCTAAATTTGTTGTAATCTCCTGTGGATTGTTAGATAAGTGCCAAATTAAGTTTGCTGAAGAAGGCCTTTTTTTCTTCTCATCAATACTTGGTGAAGCGATGTACCGTTGTGGTGCACTTGAACGTTATAAACTGTTGTTTGTGCCAACACGTCTCGTCTTTTTTGTTGACCTAATGCAGAAAGGGTAATTCGTCATGTAAATTCAATCCCGAGAAATGCTTTTAGTGCCAAACCTTGGAGCCAGAGTTATAGAACGACAAGAGCGTCCCTGAGCGGATTTTAAGACTCCATTTCTTGTTTTGTACAAAAAGTGCAAAAATGGATAAATCGATAACGTAATACGCAAGCTACCTTTTCTTGGCGCTATAACACGTTGTTATGTTAGGTAATGTTGTTGTCGAGCGAATCATGCTTCCCTTCCCTTGAAGGATCAAATGAATGTAGACGCTGACCTTGCTCTCTTGGTTTCGAGCCTAGTCTGACGTATGATTACAAGCTAGTTGCTCCGCAAATGACAGAAAACTCAATTTGTTGCTCTATCTCCCTCGGAAATTCACCCTTTAAATCCGTGTGCTCCTTGTCGACATGTGGGATACCGAAGTTGATAAGGATTTGTATTTATCTCTTTATTTTCTAGGATTGTCCCCAAATTGTGGCCGGCGACGCGCTGGATTTATCTGAAGAATGACCCGGCTGCTTCGTTTATGGAAGCATTGCAAGTGGCGGGAAGTGACGGGGCAAGTTGAGCAACCGAGTGTGTACCAAGAAAAGTGTATGCCGCTCACTGATTAATTTCCCATGTTCCGTTAGTCGATTTAGTGAAATTCGGGATGCTGGAGAGTGGGTTGTCCCGTGCAAGACTGGGCAATTAATTTCTTGTGCCCCAAGATTCAAGACAAAGACAAAGTGTAAACCCTCTTGTGCCGTGGTAAATTGCAAGAAAAAATCCCAACGAGACCTGGCCGTTGTTGTGTTCGCGTGCTATTCAGATTGATTTGTGCATTGTGCACAGACTTTCTATAAAACTGTCTCAAATAACTAGGATAATATTTCTTTTTCGCGAAAGAAGGACCCTTTCTATAAAAAGGGTAGTTAATTACGGGACTGGATCATGGTAGAAGATCCTAGGCGGCCGTTGCTAGGCCCTCGAGAATCTAGTACGAAGCTTAATGCAGTGATTGTGAAGAGTGCGAACGGCGTAAATGGACCAAGTTTGCCCCATCGGACTAGTAACGTTCAGCACCAGAATTTGCTGTGGAGACTTGTTTTGTGGTTAGGGGCTGGTTCGTGCAATCCAACCATTGTGCGACGCTGCATCGTGTGTTTAGTGATATTCTGCACCGCCTCTCTTATTTACCTCGGCTACCATGTCACCTCTACGCCGTTTCACAAGTAAGACTAATTTGGGCTACATTTATATCGGGATCCGAGCGTTGCTTTTTGCTGAAGTGTAGGAAGTGGAACAGAAGTGTAACCCGATTACAGCTAGGACCTCATTTTTGTTTCATTATCTTGCCGTTGATAACTAGATTCATTGACAAAAGGCCGTTACAGTGTATTCCGCATAAAGAGGACAACTGTTAGTGAAAACAGCCGCTTGTAATGTGCAGGATAGATTTGAAAGCACAGTAAAAGACACTAGTTGTTTCTTTCCGCTGTTAGCTTCCAGTGGGACAGAGCTAGGAAACTAGAGCTCAAAGGGCACAAAAACAAACATGTACCAATACCTCTCTAATCCGGTAACCTCTGTAATCACGTACGAGTTGTTTTAACAAGGTAGGAATAGTTTGACACTTTTTTAACCAGATTTTTTGGAGCATTGTACGGAATAGCTCTTGCCCGTCGTACCTCTCTAAACCGATTCGTTTGTTTTTCGGTGACTCCTATTTCAGTATTAGTTATTCTAATTGATTTGATGACGTTCAAGTGCAGTAAAACACAGAGAAAAATGACAAAAAATGAAATTCTGTAAACCGAAACTGTATGATCTGATAACCTCTCTAGATCGATAGGAAGTCCGAATCAATAGGGTTTCGTCGGCATAGGTGTTTATGTCGAAAAATTTATTTTTTAGAATGATACCTCCTTAAACTGATATTTCTCTAAATCGCTAAGCTCTTATATTTGGTAGTGGTCAGCATCTCGATTTCTTGAGTTTTGGTATAGAATACTAATTTGTGTATAGAACACTACCTCCCTAAACTTATATTTCTCCAGATTGTAAAATTATCTTATTTAAAAGTGGTCTGTATCTCGATTGCAAACATATGGACCGTGACATATCCCAAGGTACGAGGTACTTCCTCTCTAAACCGATACTCTTTGGACCAATAATCTGCCGAACGCAGTTGAAGTTTTCGAATTTGTCATTTCCAATAGGAATAGATGTAGGGAAACAATATTTACTGTTAAATTAACACATTTTTAAATGCTTTAAACGTAACCTGTATTTTCGTACTGTAATTGTGTGTCGCTATTACTAAATTTTCGTGCGTCAAATTAGGTCTTAAGATATGTGCAGTACTATACCTCTCTAAATCGATACTCTCATCCAAATCAGTCTAACACAAGTTGTTTCTCCCATGTTTCTTTTATCAAGTAAATTGTTCTCTTGTTCGATTATCTTCGTTGTCAGGTCACGTGTCCGTCTTTTGCCTTTATAGATTTATGGAGGTATTTCGATTGAGGTTTTTGTAATTATGGGTAATTTTCTAATTAGGGACAAAGTGATCTTAGCGTTTCCTGAGTAGGTCAAGTTAAAGTAGTCAGTCCCCTTTGTATGTTTTAAATCTCTCTCTGACACGTTGTTTTGAGTAAGTGGAATCCTCTGTATCAGGTTTCGTTCTAGGAGAGGGGATATACGAAATGTAATGGAGTAGTCAATACGGCCTTATTTATATTGGCTCAACTCCTGTAATTTTTGCTCGTGTTCCCTAAAAAATGCTACATATTTTTCGTGAGCGAAAATCTGTTTCCGAGCTCCCAAATTTTCATGCTAGGCAACGCAGTGTATTGTTGCCTGGGGTACAGCTTTACAAGGGAATTTTGCTCGTACCCTTCGTCACAGTCAGTGCTGTCTGGAACTGACAAATGCAGGATAATTGAAAGCTTCTTGGTAGTCAAACTAGTAAAAACCGAGGTAAATTCAAGACGAAAATCATTTTCTCCATTTGTTATAAGTCACGCTGGAAGTGTTTGTCAAGTGCTTTTAGGTATACGTTGACACGGTTTGTCTAATTGCCCAAGACCCGACAAGAACTCCATACTTTTTCTTTGTCAGCAATATCTACAACCTGTCAACTCTGCAGGCGTCCTTTGTGATGTCCTTTGTTAACATTCGTCAAACAACCCCCGAACCATATTGCGATGTGGGGAAAGCCACTTGTGAAAACGCCATACATTCACAATGATTTTCCTCATTTTTGTCTTAAAAAAAAAATAATAACTTACAGGTACACGAATCTTTACAGAGAGCAATAGATAAGGTAAAGCAACACCAAGTTTATATGCTTGCGTTGATTAAAAGAAGTCTCGTGTTCGAGAGAATACAATTGTAGGCATTTTGACCGTTTAGAAAAGGAAAAACTTAACAAATTTGGTGTGAAATATAGGCCTACTCACAAGCTGAGAGACGCAGAAAAGTTTTCTTCGTGACCCTTTATAGCGGAAAGGTGCGTTATGTCTTTCAGTAGAGCTGCCACGAATATTATAAGGAAATCGCTTGGCATGCTAGAACTTATTAGGACATCACAAATCTAATAACTTGTGCTATTTAATGTAATGAGAATGTAAATGTCTATAGTAGCTGCAGTATGCATCAGCCCATTAATTGTCATTATGCACGCTTTATCGAGCTGTTCTTTCGTTTGTTACTTCTTGTGATTGCCATAGCGTATTCCGCAGCACGCGACCGGAACCGTCGATACGCTGCCCTTCATTAGGCAGCGGAGGTGTCAGATTAGGCCCCAGTTCTGGTCGACCGAAAAGCCACGTTTCACCCAATCGAGCTCGGATTGATGCCAAAGTCCTTCTGTTTGCTGAAACGCAGTATTCTCATCTGGGCAAACAGATTGCGGAACTCCTAGTCCACAATCGATTAAAGTAAGAACCTACCCCATTGTGGCTTTTGTCTTATGATAAAAACTTATCTAGAAATTCAACTCCTTGTCGTTCACTTGGTTGACACTGTATCATATTTTCTTTCATGTGGTTGCTAATTATACGCTCCGTATTTTGATTCATAGCTTATACAAAGAAACACGTAAAGGAAAAGGCAATTTTGATTTGCTTTAATCTTACCTTCATTTTGGCGATATTGAACAGTTTCACAATTTCCTTATTTTTCGCTTTTATTTTATTTCACAGCCCTTATTAATTTCTATTTTCTGTTTTTATTTTTAAAAAATAGTTTCGCTTTAGTTTTTCAGGTGTATTTTCTTTTCTTTAAAGTCGTTGCTTAATTCAAATCTTATATGAACTTTCCTTTTTGTTATTCACGAGTTTTTGTTGACTTTAAATACGATCGTGTGTTTCTTTTGTGTGCTTGGTTTCTTTCTTTTGTTGGTGTTTTTCGTTCTTTTTCTGTTTTACCTCTTTGTTTTTGAGTTTTTGTATTTTAGCGTATTGACCTTTCGTGGTTTAGGTATAAAGTGGAAGTGGTTGGAAAGTCGTTGCCAATTTTAACGAACGGCGACAAAGGCAAGTATGGCGTACTGGTGTTTGAAAATTACGACCGCTACTTAACGATGGATAAATGGAACCGGGAATTGTTGGACAAATATTGTCGCGAGTTTCATGTCGGCATTGTGGGATTCATGGCACCGCGGGAGGAAAGTTTTGTAGGCGCCCAACTCAAAGGCTTTCCTTTACACATCCATACAAACCTTCGGATACAGGTATACATACAAAAAAACGTTTAAAAAATGTTATTGACTGACAAGCGGTTGGTCTTCAGCAAAAAACGTGACTTTATAGCCGGAAAAGACTTTCTGTGTTGAAAATCCCACTCACATACACACCAACTAAAGTTCTTTTTTGTCTCGTGAAGTTGTGTTCTTTTTTTGGTGGATGTGTTCGTAATATTGATTTGTATTGTAGGATGCGCGGCTGAAAGAAGATTCGCCAATTCTTCGTTTGACACGAGCTGGAGATGTCGTATGGGGCAAATTACCGGGTGATGATTGGACCATTTTTTCTCCGAATCACAGCACTTATGAGCCGTTAGTAACGGGCAAAGCTTTTCGAGCCGAAGAAGATGGTGCGCCTCCTTTGCCTCTTATTACGGTCCTCAGGGTGAGATCTTTTGTTTCTCTTGCGTAGCTAATGTCATTTCGCAATTTCTTTCTTAGCAAAGACTTGAGAGCTAAGAAACAAAAATTTTTTGAAAGGGAAAATAAAGTACAGAAACACGAGAAGTTATGCCCATTATCGAGAAATATATGATAAAATAGTAACATAACGAGAAAATACTTAGCAACATGAAATTATGCGAAAATATTAAAGTGAGATCAGGTAAATCGTAGAATTTGCTAGAAAGATGGGTATCTACCTGGTACTCATACATATTGAGCAAGAATACTTAGATTGGAAGAATTACTTGCTGTAACAGTGGTCAAGATTTAAGAAAAAAAAAGTCCGTAGATTTAAGAATATAACGTATGTATTAGATTTGGTAATTATACCTGCTCATTGTTCTCGATTTTTGTTGATAGCGGCGAAGAAATTTTTCCAACATGTGCAGTAGCGCAGCAATATGCCGTAAAACACCGTATAGTTAATAAAAGTCTGAAACACGTACACGTGCGTCGATGTGCGCGTCTTTAAGGTCCGCTTTTTGCGACATTTATAGTAGTAATATATTTTACCTTACGTGAGGGTGTCACGGAACGCATTCAATGGCTACAACGAGGTTAATTCTACTCCTAACGAGAAAATTGGTCTCGGTTCACGCAGAAATCGGTTTACCACAAAGTTCCTGAAAGAAATACGTTTGAAAAGAGAATCAAGGAATTTCAAGGGAAGAAAAATGCCAGGGCGTTTAATCTGGACCGTGCGTAACAAATGAGCATAATTTTTACTTAATTAAACCGACTTGAACCTGCAGATATAAAAGAAACGAAATCTTATTTATGTCAACGGCCTTGAATCGACATTACTTCGTTATTAAATTAAATTATATAAAAAAATAAAAATGTGAAATTATGAATTCGTTATAACAGGGTTCTTTGTAACAAAATTCTATTGTACACGCCTGTGTCTGTCGATTGCATTATATTTTAAGTCTGTTTTTCAGGATTGTGGTACGTTTGATGGGATTCAGCGAGTCATTTTTGGTTCTGGGTTGGAATTTTGGCTTCATAAGCTCCTTTTACTCGATTCCATGTCATTTCTGTCTCATGGACGCTTGTCACTCAGCTTGCGACGCTATCTCCTCGTGGATATAGATGACATTTTTGTAGGGCAGCAAGGCACGCGATTAAGGCCGAGTGACGTCCAGGTAGACACAAAAGAAATATCCCATCTTCTGTGGAAATAATCCTACAATAGAAACTAATAAATTGCATTTCTAGGCTTTGTTGGAAAGTCAAGAAAGAATACGTCAAATAGTACCTGGTTTTCGGTTCAATTTGGGGTTCTCAGGGAAGTTTTTTAACCATGGCACTGACGAAGAGAATTTGGGAGATCAACTCATTCTAGGTAACAAGTTTATATTCCCTTGACAAACTTGACAATAGATCTTGTTTAGATCACGCAAAGGACTTTACTTGGTTTGGCCACATGTGGGGCCATATGCAGCCGCATTTATACGAAAATATATCTCAGCTGGAAGCGGACATGATCATGAACCGAAACTTTGCCCTTGTAATTCTATTGTCTTACTTTATTTGATTTCTTTAAAAAAAATCCTTCCCACGGACACCTTAACCTTGGTTAAACAAGCGTCGAAATTAGTTAATTTCGCACTGCACGTCGATAAGCCCTTTTAAAGTTTCCGATTTTCTATAATTTCCATTTTACTCATTTATTATTTTACTTTTGTGTTTTTTAAACCTGTATTTTATCTTTTTCGTAGGAACATGGCATTCCGGTAGATTCGGGATATTCTGTGTCGCCACACCACTCAGGAGTTTATCCTGTGCACGAACCTTTGTACGTCTTGTGGAAAAAGTTATGGGGAATCAAAGTGACCAGCACCGAAGAGTATCCGCATTTGAGACCTGCCAGGTTGCGAAGAGGATTCATCCACAAAGGCATTATGGTAACTTGAAAGTGTTCACTTCATTAGTGAGAGGTATTCGATCGCTGTGTTTAGGTGCTACCTCGTCAGACATGCGGCCTTTATACTCACACGATTTACATTGATAAATACCCAGAGGGCCGAGACGCATTGGATAAAAGCATCATGGGAGGGGAGCTGTTCCAGACCTTGGTTTTCAATAGGGTAAGAAGCCAAGACTTGCGAAAGGCTTGCTCGTGTCTGTCTCTCCGTCTCGCATGTCTCATAGATCTCATAGACTTGTTGTTTCCCTTCACTCTGACTCATGTTTTCCTATTTCCCTAGATCAATATTTTCATGACACATATGTCAAACTACGGCAACGATCGGCTGGCACTGTACACGTTCGAGTCCGCCACGAAATTCTTACAGTGCTGGACCAATTTGCAAGTGCAAACCATCCGACCACTGCAATTGGCCGAACAGTACTTTCAGATGTATCCTGAAGAAAGTGATCCCATTTGGGGCGTAAGTTATTTATAGATATGAAGAAAGGGGGTTGACAAAGTGACGTATATGATTAATAAGTTTCTTTTCTCTTTTTCGTCTTCTTTGTTAGAACCCGTGCGATGACGCGCGTCATACCCGTATATGGTCTGTCAACAAAACGTGTGATCAGTTGCCGCGTTTTTTGGTCCTAGGGCCCCAAAAGACTGGCACGACAGCCTTGTACACGTTCCTATCCATGCACCCTGCCATTGTGTCCAATTATCCCAGTCCCGAAACCTTTGAAGAGATCCAGTTCTTCAACGGTCGCAATTATTATAAAGGCTTAGATTGGTACATGAACTTTTTCCCCGTCCCCAAGAATTCCACAGCCAACTTTTTGTTCGAGAAAAGTGCCACGTACTTCGATGGAGAACTCGTCCCAAAACGAGCTCACGCGCTTTTACCCAAAGCTAAACTGGTAAGCCCATTTTTAAGAAAGTACGATCTGTTAGTGAAACTCAAATATTTCTTTTATGATTTTAATACCTCGAATTTTTTTAATTAAAGCTTTGAAACATTGAATCTTAATCTGTAAATCATTAGGAATGTTGATACTATGATTCATCCAACTTTTTCAATATTTATTTTTTATTATTTTATTTGTAATTTTTTTATCCGAATATTAAAGCAGAAAACAAAAAGATATGCTATTATTGTTTTGTATACCGTCCTTAATAGTGCATAGAACTTGTAGGAAGATAAGTGTGAAACATGAAGTATACTGAATAAGTTGACTAAATCAAGACGCATTACACACTTGTTGCATTCGTTGTAGGTGACGATCCTTATTCCTCCTGCCAAAAGAGCTTATAGCTGGTATCAACATATGCGAGCACATGGGGATCCCGTGGCGTCTAATTACACATTCTACGAAGTGCTGACCGCTGGGGAAAATCATCCCAAGGCTTTGAGAGATCTGCGATCGAGGTATGCTGTTGCTGTCATTAAGAGAGCTAATGTTACTCGAAGGATGTGACAGACATAGTATTACACGCCTCCTTTTCCCTTGTTAGGTGCCTATATCCTGGAATGTACGCCCAGCATTTAGAACGGTGGCTATCTTATTATCCGCCCCAGCAATTGTACATTATTGATGGAGAACAATTACGTTTGGACCCGGTTACCGCCATGACAAGGCTGCAGCATTTCCTGAAAATTAGACCTGTGTTTGACTATTCATCACATTTAAGGTTGCATGATCTCTCACTGCATAACCTTCGAGGATTTACTTATTGTTGATGATTTTGATTGTTGCAGGTACGATCCCAGAAAAGGTTTCTTTTGCCAAGTAGTCAATGGGGACGACACCAAATGTTTGGGTCGAAGCAAAGGCAGGAAGTACCCTTCCATGGATACTCGTTCTCAGAAATATTTACAAGTAATGAAGAAAAAAAATTGTGCGCGAATCAATTGATAATTTATTTACGAATATTTCTAGGCCTTTTATATGATGCACAATATCGGTTTGGAGAAGTTACTGAAGAGATTAGGATATCCTATTCCAATGTGGCTCGAAGAAGATTTGAGTGATAGACCTGTAAATAACCAGGCTGTCAATGTGGCAGTTTCTGCAGCTGGGTAGCTTTTGTACTCGTATAGTCGTGTGAATGTGTGTGAATGTAAAATGAAATTGTGTTCGTGCGGCGTGAAAATAGCAGAACTTTTTTAGCTATTCCCACTATGTGTAAATTTGTTTTACACGCAGTAGGAAGTGGGGAACGTTGACAAATGGGCGATGGCATAGTAAATGGTAATCCGAGGTGCAAAAATATGTAAAGAAAAAAATCCGACCCGGTGACAAGGTCATTGTCATATTTCTTTCTTCGAACTTCAGTTGAAGACTTCTTTTTTGTTTCGTTTTTGTGAACATAGCCATAAATCTCGGGCAGTTTTTCATATTTTCATTTTTCCGTTTCCTTTTATATTTTTCTTCTGTTCATTTAAAGTCAGCAACTTGGCACTGTTATTATTGTTCTATATGTTCTTAGGCCTTGAGTGTGACGCTCATGTACTGTATCTCTTTATCATTTTCTTACTGTGTGAGTCTTGAACCACCTTGAAATGTGTTTCGCTCGTCGTGTATCGGCTGTTTTAGTTAGAGCGCAATGAATGTTATAGATACCTCAAAGAAACGTTTCTGCCAGGCATTCCCTGGGGTATGGAGCAATACACATTATATATATAATTGTCATAAAAATCAACCGTATTATTTTAAATCCTTTGTTTCTCAGTCGGCTTTTCAAAAATGGGTTATAAGTAATCTTGTTTTATAAAGGATTCTGGGAGGCTTTGCGTTCCTTTGATAAGTAGCCCATACATGCAAGGATTAAATTACCATATATTCGAGGAACTCTTATTTTTTTTAAAAAAAAAAAACGTCAACCTATCGTATCCACATATCGGTCGAAAGACAGTATAACCCACTTATTTGAATGGGCTCTGTATTTCGTTCTTTCAAGCAAATCCCTATCAGCCCTCTGTCTTCTTATCAGCTTAATGAAACTGTAAACAGAACTGTAAACAAAACTGTCGACAACAATTGAGAACCAAAGGAAGTTATGCTTAATCCAGGCCCAATGGCTGTGATGTCCTAAACGAAAATTACCCAGAACATAACACTTATCCTAACAAGTCCAACACCTGAACGATTCACCCCGTTTAATAAAATATGCAATTGGCATTTGCTTCCTTACCCAAATTTTCAATGTAGTCTCGGATTTAACGTAGTGAACATCTGTCAAGCGGTAATTTGCCTTTTTAGTTTTAGATTTACGTAGCACTTGATGTTCGTTTTAAACTCTTTCATTCTGTTTCTGTTAACGTTGTAGTTGTCAGATTGCGAAGGACACAACAATATCATTAATCAGGATTTTGGTTCGTGAGGAAGGGGATTGGAGGTTTCGGAGGGTGTTTGCGTAAGCAATTTTGTCCCATTAAATTTGAAATTTCTCCCAATTTTCCTATTGTAAACAAAAAAAAAAAAAGAAAGAAAAACGGGTAGAGCAAGAAGAACGTCCTTCCGAGCACTCATATAAAACCTCCAAAAGTGATCTGAAATGATTCCCAGCATAGTGTGTTGTAACGGCTTCATAACTTTTATTCAACGGTTCGTGGGGGCTTGGACATACGATATAACATGAAACTCTTGTAACGAAAGTTGGATAACCGGACAAATTGTCTTGATCATCAACCCCGGCTCCCGCACCTCATAGGTTGACACCTCGCTTTATTACTCAGGTGTCCACGACTAATCTGTCGAACACGACCATTTTTTATACATCAGCAACATAAGAATTCCTAGATTTTTTCGATGGCTTACGATTAGAACCGTGACATGATTTTTCCATCGCTAAATACATTCCCGTGTCATCATCATACGGTTATATTTATTTACACTCAGTTTTCCAATTGTTCTGTTCTGTTTTTCAGATTGTTGAACATATCTGCCGTTAAGTCCAATGTAAGTAAAAATGTGCCCCAGTTATCTCTTTCTGAGTATACAGTGATTGTGGTTACTGACATGTCCGATGTGATTTGCTACTCTTTAATACAAAATGAATTGGTGGCCTACGCATAGGGGTGATAATTTCGTAGGAATACTGTGTTGTCTAGTTCGTTAGTACAGGTCAAGAATGGGTCAAAGACCAACAGTAATATTTTACGACTCGTGAGTGATAACTAATTAACACCAGCGAAGCCCCTTACTGGAATATTGGAATCAGAAGTCAAAGTACGAGCACATATTTGCTATCTGCCTTAATCTTGTGCGGAATAAATATCACGGTTAGTAGAATATGTATGTGTTTTTATTACTATTTTAATGTAGAAAGAAAGCAGAACCGAGCAACGAAAGGTCGCGAATAAAGTTCCGAAGACAACTTCGAATTTCCGTCAAGCGACAACGTGGACATAAGGCCACTTGAGAAAGTTATAGCAAGAAGATCTGCAGAAGGTTTCGCTATCACAGTGGGCGTTGTTTTATATTTTTACATAATATCAATTCACGTATTTGCGATTTAAAATAATTTTGTAAAATGGGCATTTGCAATATTTGAGAATGAAAGACTATACGATATTGGGAAAAAAAAACGAGAAGTCTCTCTGAATGGCAGATGCAAATGGAAAAATGCTGACAATTTCAGCCACGGGAGCTAAGCTTAAAATAAAAGAGGGGGGACACTTCATTGGTGCTGTCACCGAATTACAAAACACCATTGTGAAACAGACCTTCATCGTGAGTCGCTCTTGCGTTGTTTTTCATATAGTGGACCTTGTCCAGGATTTGAAACTCTTTACATCTTCTTTTTAACCCGAACGGGAAATGTGAAAGGGATTTTCAGATTTGGAGCACGACGAGGCCTTCATCGTATTTGGAAAACCGGTATTGGTCTTGTACACTGGTAATGGGCTTTCTCTCGCGATAATGCTTTATCTTCTTTGAATAAAGACAGTTTGTTCCAACGCGTCCTTCGGTACGGACGCCTTCGTGTTTTGTAAAATGGGACGTACGATGAAAATTTTTGAAGACCCTGGCACGGACGATTTCCGTGGATTAAACCTTAAAAGCTTGCGAATTGACGAAGCTTACGTGGTGGTGAAATCCTTTCTTACGGAGAAAGTTACGTTATACGGGCAAAATACAGATTGCTCCCAGGTAACCCCACATCTACGACTCGAGTGAAAAAGGATGCTGACACTGATGTTTCATTGTTAGTGCGCTTTAGTACGCCTTGTTGATATTCCTGCGAATAAAAACGCCAGTACGGTGGTGAGCACGAAATATGCATGGAATTTCAGAATACGCAGCTCAAACTTGGAAGACTACATTTCCCACTCTAACGATCCGTAATATCTACTTTATCTCATTTAATAACTGAATGTTGCTCATTTTTCGATACAGGGCCAATGTGTGTGACCTTGGTGTTAATACTTTGGGAGAATTTGGCGTTTATGACATCACTGCCAGCTCTAGCAATGGAAAAGTGGGATGCCAGTTTGTAGTCGCTAAAGAACCCGTCAATATCTATTATCGTAATGTCTTTTAAGCCTTTAAATTAACTAGCTAATTTGTGTTTGCCGTATTTTAGCGTTGTTGGCATGTTTCCTGTTTTACGTGGCGCTGGCCTTGTTATGGATGATGGCCTCCTGGGCGGTAAACAAGAAAGTGTGCTTTGGATGGTTGCGCAAAAAATCTAGCACACCGTCGGACACAAATGGCAATATCGAACTCGGGAAAGTTGAAGCGAATGTGGGACTCAATCCTGCGCCACCTGCTCGTCAGCGTCTCAAATCCCTAGACGTGGTTCGGGGGTAACTTGTTTTCTTATGACCATGAGGAATGTTAATAATTCACCTCTTAATTATTATGATCCTAGAATAAGCATTGTTTTGATGATATTCGTCAATGACGGTGGCGGTCAATACTCGTTTTTCAATCACGCGACATGGAACGGGTTAACAGTAGCAGATTTGCTCTTCCCATGGTTTATGTGGATCATGGGCGTGTGCATGCCCATGTCTATTCGATCGTCGTTGAAACGTAAAGAACCGAGATGGAAGATGTTCATGAACACTTTGCGAGTAAGCTTCGGATTCAATTTTTTTTCCTTTTGTTTCTGGAAGGGTAAAAAATGACTTACAGTTATCTGAGTTTAGAGATCTTGTACACTCTTCCTGCTTGGTCTTATGTTAAACTCGCTCGGAGGACCTATTCACTTCGAAACTTTCCGGATTCCCGGCGTCCTACAGCGGTTCAGTATCTCTTATCTTGTTGTTGGAACCGTTGCTTTGTGTTTGACCCCGGTGGACCTGACATGTTTATCAGTGGTTAGCATAAACATCTCTAATCCGTTGTAAATGTTTTAAAAGAAGTATCCTCTCTAGGAAAAGTGGCGTATCGTACTGCAAGACGTAATCATTCTACTCCCACACTGGTTCGTCGCTATACTTTTGCTGGTAGCTCATTGCCTCATTACCTTCTTATTGCCAGTACCCGGGTGTCCCACGTAAATTAGTAGCAATGAATTTAAGCTTCCGTATGATGACAATCTTTTGAATTAGTGGATACCTGGGACCCGGCGGGTTGCATTTAGATGGACTGTACAAGAACAGTACCTGCGTTGGTGGAGCAACTGGATTAATTGATCGCTGGTTTTTCACATTAAACCACAGCTACAACTATCCAACTTCGGATGCGGTATACCACTCCGGACCTTTTGACCCGGAAGGAATGCTAGGTTAACACTATACCGTTTCTGTGTTCATAACCCGTTATGTTTAAAGTTTTTTTTTTTATTGTAGGTTCTTTGCTTTGCATCTTTCAAGTGTTTTTGGGTTACCAAGCCGGAACGACATTGTTGGTTTTTACGGCCGTGAAAGATCGCGTTCTGAGATGGTTAAGCTGGGGTGTTTTCTGTGGTGCAGTGGCTGCGATTCTGTGTAAGGTCTCCCAGGATGATGGCTGGATACCTGTCAATAAAAATTTGTGGTATGGGACAAATATTTTTCAATGAAAGAAAAACGGCTTTGCGCCATGGTAAAGAACCTTTTTTCTTCAATAGGTCATTGTCATTCGTAATGGTCACGAGCTGTTTTGCATTCTTCTTACTCTGTTTTTGCTACCTGCTGGTTGACGTGTACCAAGTTTGGAATGGAGCCCCCTTTTTCTACCCAGGTAACAGCCCCAGTTGCGTCAGCTTTCTGTTATGTTTTGAATTTCATATTTGTAGGAATGAATGGGATTTTTATGTACGTTGGACATGAAGTCGCGTACACTTTATTTCCTTGGCATTGGCGAACGGCAGATATGAACACACATTTCGAAATGCTGGTGGAAAACTTATGGGGCACGTCGTTATGGGTCATTGTATCGACTTGGCTGTTTTATAAAAAAGTGTTTATCACTGTTTAAATACCTTGAGAAATATTTTTCGTGCGTTATGAAATGTGTCAAATTTTAGAGTGAAGAAAAAAGACTGAAATATTACATGAAAATATATCGAAAGTTGAAAAAAGTCAATAATTTAATATCACATATCATTACACTTTCATAGTTGGCAAATATAACACATAAACCCGTGATATTTATCAGTGAAATAGTATCCAGAAGTTAAGTTAGTGTAGGAGATTTCTATCAAGCGCTCCTAAAAAGTCATGACGTTGCCGGTAGGAGAGCGCGTGTTCCTGTGTCAATCGTGTGTAAATACTGTAGTCAAACTACCTGTAGATCTCGTAAAATGACTTACAATGGTTTGGTGCTTGTCAATGCGCTGAAGCACTTTGCAAGCTCTTAGATTGGACTGACTGGCGGTTGGCACGCGTTGATATGGAAATCCATGTAATCTCCTACCGCGTAACAGCGTGCTGTGCCTTGCTTCGTCCTCGTCGCAAAACTGTTTGCTCCAGTGTTCTAACTAGATTTGTTGCCTTTAATCGAACAACCCAAGTAAAGAAAACGCTTATGTTGTAAGTAATGACTAGATTTATGTAGATTGACGTGATAAAGGTGTAACGGGGCAATTTGGATTTAAGATAGCTCCTACGAAATCATAGCTGATATATTTTGAGGAATTAAAAGCTAAAAAAAAAATAAGCGACATAAGATATATGGCGAAGTACACATGTGGAAAGTTTGATAGGAAAAGAAGAAACTTTTAATCAGAAATAGATAAAAACTAAATTGACAGTTGTTTTGTAAGAAACTGTTCTTAATATTTTTGTTATTAGGTAAAGTGTAAGTACCCAGAAGTTCCCTTTTTTGTGAACCATCAACCAAAGAACAACCAGTTTAATGCTTCACCAGAAGCTTTTTAAAGTGATTTTCCAAGATATTGCAAAGTAGATAGTGGTGGGTTTTTAGGGTTTGGATTGAAGGATTCTTGAAGAATGAAGATGCGTGGTACGCATATGGAGATATTAAAAAAATGGTTTTCACACTAATGAAGTATTGCCAAAGTTTTTACAACACATCTACCACCACCCCTATCCAAATTGGCTGCACCTCCTGACATTTTGTACACATGGAAGAGCCACAAGTTCTTATGATCGTTTAGCCTTAATTTTCTTTATGTTGAAGCCGAATTATTAAGTTTAATAGCCAGAACACCAGTAGGTCTACCCAATATGCTTTCTTGCTACAGTTTTATAAACACGCCAAGCGAATTTTAACCATTGAAAAAATTGTCACGTCTCTCTTCTACTTGGTTTTCATTCATCAATTTGTGCAATGTTTATCGCTTAACTTTTACCTTACAAGAGTGAAGTGTAGTTGAGATTTGAATATATTGTGCAGCTAATCAACTATGCTAGACTCTAACATATCGAAAGCTTATCTTGTCGTAATGCGTGAAGATTTATTTCTCTGAATGCTGACACTTGTTACGCGTTTACCTAACCTGAACTTGCGCATTATGACGATAAGATAATAGTAAGACTGTTGTTGGCACAGCATTAGCTAAAAGAATAACGGGAATGGACATACAATGTTAGCCGTGTCGATAGAATGTTACTGAAATAATACTTTATTGTTTTCAGGTAACTCACATAAGAAAATTCATGAAGTATCCTATATTACAGCATTCACTCACAAAGGACGATCACTTCTTGGCTATGTACAAAGCTCAAAATAATTAGTAGCACTGAACTGTGTGCAACAATTCCTTAAAACGTGTGCGCTGTGAGTGAGGTGAGTTTCACAGTCTTTCCCATTCACCTTCCAATTCGACCACGTTGTAGTACGAATGGTCAGGGAAGTTTTCAAGTTCGACGTAATCTGTCTCAGAACTTATCAGTTTTTCCAACATGGGCACTATTTCTGTAAAAGTCGGACGCTGTTTGGGATCCCGGTCCCAACAGTAAAACATGATATTGTACAGTTCTCTTTTGCAGTGCTCAGGTTTTTCGAGTCGGTAACCCTCCCTTATTCGCTTCATCACATCTCCAGCTGCCATACCAGGATATGGCGTTGAACCTGATGTTAAGAAAAAAGAATAAATGTAAAAACGTGAAAGAAAGAAAAATCGGGAAGAATAAAATAAAGAAAAGGAAAGTGTTTTTAAAAAAATACAAGCGTGCAATCTGCACTTCGCGTCTCTAATTTTACGATTTCGTTTCAAATTCAGGCGCCACAATAGGTGAGAAAAGTTGTCACATTTACCTAGAGTTATAATCTCCCACATGAGCACACCGAAACTCCACACGTCTGTTTTGGTTGTGAAAATATTGTCGTACAAACTCTCGGGAGCCATCCAACGTATGGGAAGACGGCCTTCTGACTTCCGTTCATAAACGTGACTAGCCATCACGTCTCTCGCGAAGCCGAAATCAGCTACTTTGCAAATCCTGTCTTCCGTAATTAACACGTTGCGCGCAGCTAGATCGCGGTGGATGACCTAGGAAAGCCGTAAATTGTAATTTTAACCGCAGACAAAAATTTTTGCTCCCCTCTTTTGTCTAACACTGGGCACGCGGTTACTGACCGTCCAAACCCGTAAACGAAAAATCAGTGCAGTCACTTACCCCATTGGCTGCGAGGTACTCCATACCCCGAGCTACTTGAAAAGCGAAGCTCGTAAGGTCACGGGAACTCAAATGTTGACTTGAACCGTGTAAATTCCCGTAATAATGATCCGCTCTTGATTGCCGTAGGTACGTTTGCAATTTCCCACCGTTGACGAGTTCCATTATTACGAAAATTGGATCTGTTGTACGGTTATTAAAAGTTATTACATAAATTTTTCTTTGATTTTTTTCTTTATTATGTTACTTTTTATTTTGATCTTTTGTGCTTCATTCGTATTTTCTTATTTGTTATTGTTTTACCTTTTTCAGTGCAACAGCCCACGAGAGAAACTACATTTATGTGAGGTTTCAGCAATTTCATAATTTCCAGTTCTGTTAACAAGTCTTTGCGTTCCTTTTCGCCAGCTTGCTCTTTAAGAGTTTTGACAGCGACGATAGTCTTTCCTTCCTTGTCTATTACCAAAGATAGTCATAAGCTCTGCTATAAATTCTGACGTAGTAATAAGTGTACCTTGAATGTTAAGCGCTTCGCATTTCCATACTTGTCCGAAGCAACCCTCGCCTAGTATTCCTATGATATGTAGGCGATGACGAGGGAATTCCCACTTGTCCGCTGTCGAGTTGGTCTTCTGCATCTTGAAAAATACATAAATAAATCATTAAAATCTTTATTGTCCATCCAGCGAAAACAAACATTCAAATCCCTGTTTATGCTGTCCTCATGAGCTTTACCCTATAGTTTCTGTTCACAAATTCGTTAAAAAGGTCCTAACTAGCTTACCGAGTTTTGTGGAGAGAGATCCTGATTCTTCATATACGATTCGTAACGATTGCTTAAGGCCTTTTTGCCCACTAGATGAGGAAGAGATAATGGGTCGCCGTCAGACGAGAGTCCATTGTTCGTTGCATCTTTTCGGACCTGTAGAATGTGCATACATAAAATAAATGCATGGTCAGTATATAACTCCCAAGGTCTTGAACCAATCCCCCATAAGAGAACATGCTATGGGTGGGGTATCTCTCCAACTTACGGCGTTGCTCTTGTTTGTATTGCGCTTGATGAACCATATCCCTAGGGCAAGGAGTGGCAAGCAGCCCGCGATGACAGCAATGGGCACTACGGTCTGGACCACGATCGTGTCCGCCGTGCTGGGGATCCGAGATTCGGTCACAGTGGCGTTGGTATGCAGCGTGCCAATAGTTTCACTGGAGCGTTTGGGGTCAGCCGATGTCATTACAGTCGAAATGTCCCCGTTAGATGGGGTTGATTGCCTAATATTTGTGGGTAGCGCAAGGATAGGTTCCACAACTGGTTGAACTGTTCAAAGAACCAGCTCTCATATTAACGTCCTCTTTTGCAAACTGAATGTTAAGTTTACCAAAGTTTATGGATGGTAACTGGTTAGTCAGAGACTTGACAACTCCGTCGCTAGGTATTACTTCAACAATAATTTCAACCTTGGCACCGACACCTTCTGCGTCTTTGGCAACGATAAACATATTGAGCAAATTGGTATGCTACAGAAAAAGGTAGAAATATTTTAAGTAAAAGGCTAATTTCAGTCATTATGGACAAAGGTACCAACTTACGGCCAATTCGAGAGGTTTTTTCAAAAACACCGCCCCCGTTACATTATGGATCCCAAAAAACTCGGATCCGTCTCCCATCCTACGAAAGCCTTTCGGCCCTGGTAGAATACCGTACGTAATGGGTTGGCCTTCAGGATCAAATCCACGTACAAAACGTATTTGGGTACCCGGAGCCGTATTAGACAACACTTCCCACTTATTCTCAACCTTGAGAGTAGGGGGCGCATTATTTGCCGCTGCAACTACGGAAGAGTAGCCCAAAATATTGATTAGATTATAGCAAATCTATTACTATGTTGAAAGAAAGTAAATCAAACTTATCAAGATTTCTCTAGTCAATGTCGGACAAGAAAGCCTTTCACTTGGTTTCATCTCGCTTTCTCTTTTCGTTGGCGCAACACTCCAGGCTTGAAAGTGAACTTTCTTTAAACAGTCACAGTGTCGGTGATGAATGTAAGTTTATTAAGTTTTCCAAGTAATCTTTGTCAAGCGTCAAATCGTCAAGGTTTTTTTTAGGGAGATAATGGTCGGTTTATTCACACACGTATTGCACAGTTAAATGCACAAGGTCTTTTCCCGAACTTCCGCTTTCGTTTAGAAACTTACTTGGACAAGTTTCTAAGATGGTTAACACCACAGCTATGAACTGTAACATGATCAGAGAGTTGTTGACAAACGTTGGGTTATCGAGTGTTACTCCCAACGACAATTTGGATGGCAAGGGTCATTAAACCATTTATCACGAGAAGTGTCGACGAGCACGATCACTGACAACATAACCCTTAAAATTTCGTGGAGATACACGTAAATCAAACCATTTCTCGAAGAGGAACTCTCACTTTTCGTAAGCTTACATTGGAAACCCAAGCAAGAATGTCAGGAAAACCCAAACCCAGGAGCGGTTCTCCGGTTCTGAGGGGTGGGAGATGATGAGGTACTGTACACCTAGGAGGCAAAGCTTGGTGTAGAAGGAGGCTAAAATAAGCGAGAACAAAGCATATACGGGCTGACCCAAGAGGCACAGACGCGATAGCTTTGGCATCCCACTACACGTAACCGTGGAGGCCATGGCCATGAAAGAGAAGATTCGAACAGCTTGGACGGTCTAAGCGCTATTGTATTGACTACAAAATAACAAAAAGTGCGTCAAATCTTTTTTTCCTGCTGCTCATGCATCCTGAAATCTCGGAATGGTATCACACTTTAACCAAACCTGTTTCTAAGTACAGCACTGTACTTAGTGTCTTGTGAGTCTAATTGAAACGTTTGAATGACTTTATGAGCGTATTGTCTTTCATTCAGCTTAAGTCGTTGAAAGATTATGTTTGTAGAGAAATCCATGCACGGTTTGTGAACAGCGACGCTAGAAACTAAAAACTGTACGCCTGGCGGTAAAATTGCGTTCAGCCTTTCGGAAAGAACAGACTTCTCAGTTCCGGACACACCTCAATACCTACCTTAGTGTAGACAAAATAGTCAAGGTCTGATCAACCTTAGAAAACGAAAAAAAAAAAAATAGAATTAGGAGCCTGCGAAAGAGATAAGAAGGGGAACTACGTTGCAACGTACATAATTCGTAGCGCCTCTTATATCTCAAATTGCACTTCAAGGTTTGGTTGTAAGGGATGTTAAAACGGAGACATAGTCGATAACACGAGTAGAATACCCGTTAATTTAACTGTCAGTTGTTGGTCTTTTATGAGCGAAAAAAGTTCGCAAGGGCTTGAATATAAACTGCCCAATTCGACAAACTTAGTAATCTTAACCCATGTGGTTCTCTTATCTAAACTAGTTTTTGTGGTCTTGAATTGTCATTCCGAGAGTCCTTACACTGTCGACCACAAAAATGTGGAAATGTGAAAAAAAATACTTGTACTTAATCCGGTGAATTGGTTCTTACGCATATTTCGTCAATTGGACATTCGAACACGTTTTCGCCAAAGCATGTAAGATGAAATACATCAAGAGATCACTGCGAAGTCGCCATTTTGGGAAACTCGTTCGCAATAGTCCCATCGTACAAACTATACACAAAAAGCTATGCGTGAAAATTCGTACACTGTTAAGCCACCACTACGACTTCTTGACAAACGCAAAAATTAATTTCTGCCAGCTACCATTGAGCGAAATCTTATCACAGAACATGGCGACTTACATCGGCCTCGACGCGCCCACGCCCTCTGATGAGGCTTATCGTTATGAGGCTTATACGAGGCCCAACACAGGGATACTCAAAACATTTGAGCTCGTCGCATCCTTGGCGTTTTAATTTTATACAGTATAATTTCTCACTGTACTTTACGCCTTTTATAAAGAAAAATTGGCTAGAGTGCACAGGCTCCACTGGTTCCTGCAAACTGCCTATATAAATTTAGGCTTATGAAAATGGGCCATAACGCACTCGTCTGTAACATTTTTTAAATTTTTTTTTTGCTTGTAGTGTCTTCAAACTGAGGTTCCTTGGGCCATTTACATATGCTTTTTTGTTCGGCTATAGTGAACACTAGTGGTACCTTGCACTAACGCAAAGAAAAAAAACAGCCCAAGAGGAGCGCTTTACTTCCACAGGACAATGTTGCTCGAGCCATAGATTCGTCATTTTATTCGTAGGGCTCCTCAACACATCCCTTCAAAGTTTTCTTCCTGATATCGCGATGAAATCTCTTCCACAGGCCGTCTTCGTTACAACTATTTTAGAAGGCATTTCGGGAATATATTGGCTATTACGTACAATTGGCTATAACGCACACATTTTTCGTACCCTTGCGTGTTCGTTATAAAGGGATTTTTCTGTAAAAGTTTTTTAAGACAAACTCAAGCTTTTACAGTAAGTATTTCTAACAGAAATATTACTATCGTAATGGTCTCCTTGATTTTCGATTTTTTTTTTTTTTTTTTTTTTTTTTTTTTTTTTTACAGAATTATGTCTGAAAATTTTCCTTGTTATTCTCCCATAAGCGTTATGTGTCTACTGGGGCCTTAGATCGTCTTAAAAGTAACATGGCACACGAGCGATTTCCTTGTATTTCTTTTTGAAGTGACGTCTTTTCTGGGCTCAAAACTGAACTTCTCAATTATTTTCCTTTACTTCAAGATTTATTTGATTCGTCTCATCACACTACGTGTTTTGCCCATAAAAAGTGTTTCTTCCTGATTAAAATTCTTATGTGCACAATGGGAAAGAAGATGGATGTTGTCACTTCGTTGCAATCCGGTCATGGCCGTTCATCAAAAGTCACTGAAAAGTGATCGTATCACCTGTACATGAACTCCGTTTGCACTGTAGTGATAGCGTTTGGATGAACAAGTTTTGCCTAAAATGATGAGGAAAGCGCTTTACAATTCGAGCGTGGCCGCATTAACGTGGTAACATTTTGCCAAAATTGTGCCGCATTGATTCAAATGACTTACTATCGAGCTCTGTGGCACCAACCAACCATTGAATCTTGAACTTCAGACGCATAAACATTCGAGCTCTTAATAAAACTAACGTGACGTAATTTCCTTCGATAATGACCCCAAACGCAGCCACTGGCTCAGTAGTTTCTTTAATTTTGGTCTGGTTCATTTCTCGGAGTGAGAAACCGTAAAATTGGTGAGATATGGAAGCAAAGCCGTAAGAAAATCGCTTACAATAGAAGGTTCTTGTCCTAACATTTTTTTACTTTTATTAGCAGTAGGAAGGAAACTATCACAGTCTTTACTTAACAACTTGTAGTTACGTGAAACATGTTTCCCCTTTTCTTATTTTCTATTTTGTTCTCGTCGCGGAAGAAGTTTTTGCTTCCCGAATGGGACGCACGTTTAGAAAGCGAAAAACGGAAGTCCTTGATTTCAACACCGCTCAAGACTTCCAATCTAGGTTTGCTAACACATCCTACCTCCTTTTTCACTACCCAACGTCCGAAAGTGACGTAATTAAGTACAATGTTCTTAAATTGTGAAAAAGTTTCTTTTGTTATTGTCTTCGCAAGCCTCTAAACTAGAACTGGGTTCGGTAAGCCCTTGTCCAAGTTTTGGTCACGCTTTTGCTTCGACCTGCATGTCAGGCATTCTCAAGTCCCGTTGTGTCGGGGCTGGGCGCCAAAACTTCATCGATGCTGTTGCACCGGCACTCAAGCATCGTCCATGTCCGGGAAAAATTCCAGCTTTGGGCTCAGCTCAGTAAAAGCGGCGTGCTGGTAGTCAAAGTTGTTCAAAGACATTTGAAGACGGGGACGGATAACAACAAGTCACGGCATAGTGCTGTGCTACCCGTGTGTAAGAGTTCTATTCGGTTTTGCGATTCTTTCGCTTTGTCTCAGAAGAAGCTTGGAGAAAACTACGAAAAGACTGTGTTTACATTTACTATCCCAACAAGCCAACAGCTATTATGGTAAGTCTTTTTTATTTGTAATAACAATTTTCACCCCTTCCTTGAGTCTCGGCACCTTAGAGTGTTTCTGTAATTAGTAGTTTGGTTGTGGTTCGTGCAAGATAGCGTTGCCTTGTTTTTAGTTAACTAGGAGTACTAAATTTGCATTAGCACGCCACGCTATCTTCGTTTTTCAACCTGTTGGCCTTGACCGTGACTCGGAAGAGGTTCATGAGTGTAGGAAACCTTTATGGCGCATTATGGTTCGTTAACATTCATCAGTGACTTTCTCCATAATAATAAACATTCCCAAATTAACTTACGGCAATCTTGCAAAATTTCCCCACATATTAATATTTGGCGTGCTAATTCTTCATCTACATGGCACTTACTAGGAGTAGTTCATTTGAATTTGGGTACCATGCAGAACGTGAACAGGTTAAGAATACAATTACTTCAATTACTTCGGAACTTTACCGAAGACTGGGGGTCATACATTTTGTACACATATATGTCTCAGGTGCTTGTCAGCCTTTATAGTATACACCGCAAAGCTCTTTTCTGACGTCTCATTGCCCATCTGGGTTAGGAGTATAGGTAAGGACATTAACCTTTGCTGTGAGACACGTAACATTGCGACACAGTGGAGACAATCTTTCTGAGTATCGAATTTCTTAACCTTCTTTTTCCTAACCAGAATTAAATTCTTGTTACAGTGGCACTAATTTTTGCCTTTGTTCACTGTAGCATAATTTTTCCAGGTCAGTGAACGAGGCCCGTTTTGGTGCTAATGAAAAAGTGCTTTTGGTGCCAGTTTCCGAAAAAAAAAGACAGGCGTAATACAACCTATGGCTGTCTTAGGGGCGCATATTATTGCACACAGAAAAACGGCCTTAGCTCTCACCTTGCCGAGGGCAAAAGTTCAAGTAATAAGATAGACCAGGTCTGGGCCAAACAAAGGTATATAGCAGAGGTGGCTTCTAACACTTTTGACGAAAAGAGCACCGTTATTTCTACCTTACTTGGGCAGTGAGGCCATTTTCATAGTAGAGAGACGAAGACTTCCTGAACTTTGGGAGGAATTGTTAGTGTATTGCAATATACCCTTTTCGGTTCGAACGAGAAACTCGTTCTTCAATGTTTACACGACATTGGCTTGACCGTCTTACCCACGTTTAGTCATTACACTTCGGAAAATAACATCGTTGGGCTCGGGTTTGTCCAAGTGTTTCCGAGTGGCACGTGCCATGCTTTGCTGAGCAGCACAGGTATGCAATGCTCACTAGCCATAAAACCGTACCAGATTTGTAGGCAGTGTTCACTCGTAGGTAAAATCACCTCGGTCTTTACTTAGAGGCCCAAGCAAGATGTAACTGACCCACATATTAGATGACTCAAATAGTTCCCTTATAACAAGTCTTCTGGAATAGCTGAAGATGATTCCAAGAGGTAAGGGCTATAAAACCGCCGTTATTCGTATCTCTGTATGTTGACGTCAGGCAACACCCTTTGTCCGGATTGTAGATTTCTTGGAAAATGAAACTAAAATATGTTTACAGAAGTTTTAATGAGAATTGCGTATTCTAAAATATTTTTTTTTATTTTATGGTTTTATTTTTTGTGTGTGTAATTTCAGGCTGCGCCGAAATTGATATGGGTATTAGTCCTGGCTTACGTAACGCTGGCTGCGGCCAGCGCGATACCGGAAGAGACAAGTGCCAGTCACTCCCAGCTCATTGAGAATGCAAATCGCGATGATCGCCAAGTCAAGGTCAAGCAGTCTTTGAGAGGCGTTCAAACGCAAGAAGAGGAAGAGTCACCGTTACCTGCTGACCTTAATGATGACCCTATTGATCGCAAAGACGCTCGCGTTCAAGAAACCAACGAAGTTAATCCCTACCAGTTATTTCCACCCGGTTTTCATGAAATTTTAGCCATCCCTGTGCACCAGTTCAGCAATGGGACGACATACAACCCCTCTGACAAATACAAGCCGCCCAAGTCCAGCAAATTCCCCTTGGTATCCAGTGGGTACGCCAAAGTACAGGGCACAGCTTCCAAGACGACCAAAATTACCCCTCGACCTGAGAGAACGACCACTGTGACGACTACGACCGAAAGCTACGATTACGACCAGGACTACACGACGAAGGCTCCCAGACGACCTGTGACGAAACGACCACAGTATGACACGTATACGACTACGCCAAAAAGTGAACCCTACACCAAACCCTCGACTCGCCGACCAACAGAGCAATATACCCCTGACCAAGCTTACGAGACTGACTATGTGACAATACCTCCTCAACAATCTTATGACACACAAACCTCCATACCAAAAAACCAAGAACCTTACCTGGAATACCGGCCGACTTACCAAGAACAGCCTCAGCATTCCGAGTATCCACCTATTGAGGAAGTGAGTCACGTAAAACCCACGCCGCAATATTCCAGCAGACCAACCTATAATAAGCCAGTAGCGTCTGTCCACGAAGCTCCTGCTTACATTAAACCACACTACACTGACTACTCTACAAGCACGCCTCCTCACGTTACCGAAGAACCACATAACTCTGAAGATACTAACGCGGGCGATATTATTTACGACTACGAGGAAGGTCAAGAAGAGGCCGACGGAGGTGTTATGTTTGTTGTCAATAACCCACGTCCCGACATACCCCTGAAATTAGCCTTAACACCAACCACCCATCTTCCACCGCAGTTGGGACGTGAACCTGTCAGTGTGGTTGAGAAAGTGCCGCGTGAGCCGTTCCAGGCGCCCTCTCCGTTCAAACCGTCGCCTTTGTTCCAAACCAATTTCCCGGCAGACTTCGGGAAACCACCCAGTTTCGGAAACAATTTCCCGCGTCCCCAACCTGAACAACATCAACAAGTACCTAGCGGCTTTTCGTTCAACAATTTTCCGCCCGGATTCACCGATCGGCCTAACAAAAATGTGTATGCGCCTAATAGTGCGCCGTTGCGTGGTAGACCTGAACCACCGCCGCAGCAACCTAGCGTAGTATATCACGCGTCACAGGCAGCGCCTTCTAACTTGGAACGTTATCCAGCGCAGGTGCCTCCAGCGAACTTGGAACGTTACCCGGCACCGAGACCTGAACCTAGCGGAGCTGAATATCCAAGACCACCTTTCAGTAACGGTGGTCTTAGATTTCCTCAGCAGAGAATTGATACCAATATGCCTGTTAAATCCAGCGATGAAACGTCCCTACCTAACATCTTGCCCCAGTTTCGACCTAATGCTAAAGAAGAAGAATTCATAGCTCGACCTTACAGTCAACCACCTCAACCACAAACGTTAGACAACCGACCCTCCCAACAACCGACAATTGACAACCGACCTCCTCAACCACAAAACTTTGACAGCCGACCCCAAAATGGCTATGACGCGCGACCAAGCTTTGACTACCGACAACCACAGCCCCTGAACCAGCAAACACCACTACGAGAGGCGCCAACCTCGAATCCTTTGTCATCGATATCCCAAGCTGTGGCGAATTTTTTTGGACGCAGATCGTCGAGCTCTAATCAGAAGATGAGCAAACAAGGTGAAGTCGCCAGTCCTAACCCTGTTGCAGTGCGTCTCCGCAGCAAGCGCCAAGCGCAGCTTCCTACCGAAGGCTTTGCGAATCGAGGACCCAATGACCACTCCCCAGCGTTCTACGTCTACACCTCACAAGGCCTAGAACGTGGTGAGCCACCCTTTTTGGTAGTCGGACCTCGTAATGGTCCAGCTCCTGAGGTACCTGGAGCCAAGTTGGTTCATTCTGTACCCGCATCTCAGCAACCTCAACCAAATCGGCCCATTGTTCTACCTGCCTCCGTCAGCAGACGCCAAGACGGTCCAGCACCGTTGCCGGGTAACCGAAGAGAAAGCCTCGATTTTCTGCCCATACCTCACCGTCCTTTGCCTGACAACCGACGAGAAGGAGTAGAATACCCACCACAGTTTACCCGCCCCTTATCTTTCGATGTACGACAACCTCAAGCTGAGAACAACGCCAGGCCGCCCATTTCGTCATCCATCCGCAGACCACCGCCAGTTGGCGTTTTGTTCCAAAACAAGCCTGGCTTCGAAAATCAAACCCCTAAGCCAGCTGCGGTCCAAGTGAACAAAATCATCCCAGGCGCTGTTCCACAGTACGATAGGCCTCCCCAGAATTACATTGTCCCTCCTCGTAAACCACTGAACCCTCTTTCTGACATTGCTGACCTAAACGCACCTATGATTCCCCAGACCGCCCGACCTCTAGCTCCAGTTCCCATAAAACCTTTCATAAGCCGTAAGCCTGTTGAAGAACCGAGCTTAGCTAACCATAGGTTACCGGTCGATTACAAAGTTCCGGTAGAAGCCCCTGCGCCGTCTGCCGTAGATGAGGATGAGGAAGAGCCGGAACCAGATTCCCAGGAAATTCCGTTACCGTCTTCTACTCCGACACCGGTTCAGTTACCAACGAGGCCATCAACAACCCCCAAACCCATTGAAGAGAAACCCCAGCCTCAGCCTACAACTTTTTCTTACGTGCCCATCGCTAGAACAACGACGACAACAACAACGCCCAAACCATCCACAGTCAGTCGTTACAACTTTGCCTATGACCCGAACGTCGTAGGAACGATATCAAAGGACACGAAGAAAGGAGAACTCGTAGCTGTTGTTCAGCCTGCCTACGTTTATCCGTTGGATAAATCGAATCCCGGATCACCGGAGTTGTTCAATTTAGATGCGCCGTTTTTCCCTAGTGTACAAGCTCAAGACGAGCAAGAAAGAAATTCACAGAGCATTCCACAGACGGTGAACTGGTACGCGGTTCAAGGATCAGAGAACCGAGCGGCATCCTCTGATTCGGAGACCGCAGCTAGCAATGTACCGAGTTCTAAGGCGCCGCCCAATCCTACATTGGAGAGTGGCTTCTTACCCGTTGTTCCTCATGCGGTTTGATCTTTAAGCATTACAGATACTACGTCCACTCTTTCACCGTCTCCCAGTTTTTGTTATGCTATACGTGTATTAATTTATTGAGTATTTAATCATGTTTTATTTTTTGTCTGTGCGTCATCCTTGTTTGGGTTGGTCTGACCCTATTTCAAAAATGGTTAAATACCGCGGGTTGGAATTCTGGGCTGCTCTCAGTGCAAAAAATCTGTACATACGTTGTAACCGTAATTTATATGACGGAATACATAGGGATAATTTCGAACTTTTGACTATTACTTCAATTGTTTTGCTGTGATTAATTTCGCGAGCGGGACTGGCAAACGGACCATTTAGAAGGACCGCCTAACGATTGCTCAACTTAGCTCGTATGACCAGCTAACGGCTTGGCTCGACCGCCATATTTTACTAGTCTAAGGCTCTTTTAGCTTTTTCAACGTTAATTTTTCAATCTTATTCTGATGTAATTCCATTGACTAAAATGAGTGAACGCTTAAGAATACGTGAACAGGTTGCACATTTAATTAAAATTCCAGGACAGCGGTTTCGAATGCTGTTATCTGTTTGCTACATAAAACAACCAATATTCGTTTGTTCTGCTGTAACCTACAAGCCATTTTTTCCTTTAAAATACATGATTTGTACGGTAGACGGCTTTCGGGTAGACATTTTTCGAATAAGCGTTTTTGACCTCTTACCCAATATATTTGAACATAATATTACTGAACTTAAATCGTACTCATCTGCGGATTATGACGAAGCGATGAGTGTAAAAGGTTGCTGCAGCATTAAGGTTAGAAAATCTTGAGCCACGTGTTTGTAAGACGGAACGCAATCTTAAGCAGACGGCCTTACTCTACAGAAAAAAAAGGTAAACGCGATACCACTGGGCTGATTGCAGGTTTTGGGATATTCGTACTAGACTTAGTGGATTTCACGGTATCAGCTGCGTTCTTCTGTGATTCCGTGTAAATGGGTTTGATGCTTTTTTTGCACATCGCTATATGGTGCTTGCGTCTCGTCTCATAGGTACCAGCTCAAGGCTCGCTTTGGCTTACAATGGACCTGCTTACGGTTCGGCTCGATTCGGAGGGTTGTGAGCTCATACGTTTCGTGCACCAAACAAGAACACCACAATGGAAAGTGGATCCCGGCGACTGCTTCTGTGTATTACGTATAAAATAAGTCTTATCTATAAACAATAAATCAAGGCAACGAACTATGCTACGCTTGTAAATTTGAAGAAAGTCTTATCCGGAAGTCTACTTGGATTGTCGTTTCCTTTCGAGTTGTGCGGACGGTAATTTTAATACTTCTTCCCATTTACCGCAAAATGGCGCTACTGTACTCTTTCAGACACACTTTTAGCTTTATTCCCACTTGCTCCATAATAGAGGGCGGTTTGTTTACGTATTTTCCGCTATGTAATACCAACTGTGGAAACGTTCTGTTTGAAGTATTTAAGAGATATTTTAAAATACCTTTATACACTTAACGACTTTACTGTAAATTGAATCATGGATCTAACAACACCTTCCACGCCGGATGAAGCGAAAGGAGAGCGTTGGCCGGTATTTTTGGTATCCCAAATATCCCAACAATTGTCCCCTTCTGGGTCTCGACCCAAGGTGTTTCCATCAAGTAAGTTTTCCATATATTAATTCCTTCAAAACAAAGTACTTTTTATTTCGGTCTGTGCTGTCTTTAATTGTTCTGCATCATTAAATGAAAAAGAAAGTGGTGTAGGTCGCTTAAGGTCAACTTTGACACGTTCAAGCCCACGTTATCAATGTTTTGGTAACAGGTGCCATTGTGTTGCACATGCCCGTCGCGACTATTGATCTTTCTAATGTATGGGTTTGGCCCTGCGCATCGCCGTAAAGCTGGGCTGGGGTGTCATATATGAGGTTCTTGGGCTTGTTAGGTCAGCAGACACGCTTTTCGTCATAACTATCCACTTTTCGGTGCTTTTCGCAAGGAGTGTGTGAATGGCTGTGGGAATTCTATGGCTTTAACCATGAGTTTTTCCGGAATGGCTGGTGCTCAAGACACCATCTATTTGTGCAATTTCCGCGTGTCGGTGGATGGGGAATGGCTGTGCTTAAAAGAATTACAGGATTTCCAGCCTGAATTAATTCCTTCTTACTTACCCAAACCGTCTTATTTGCATTATACTTATGGTATTTTCCATCTTTCCTTCAGCTACGTGTTGTTTTACTGCCTTAGCTTAGTACATGGCATGAGTCTGTCATATTCTGTCCTTTTTTGTAGAACGTGATCCTATGCAAGTAGAACGGACAAATTTAGTTAACCTCTGCAAGCTGATAGTCAAGGAACTGATCGATTCTTCATTAAAATACGGCCGAATGCTTGATTCAGATTACGTCCCTTTACAGCACTTTTTCATCGTTTTGGAGCATGTATTCCGCCACGGTTTGAGACCCAAGAAAGTAAAGTCCTATTTTTCTTGACCGTAGTTCGTTTTAATGAAATTTCTTGAAATTGTTTAGGGATTGCTGGGACCTAAAAAAGAGCTGTGGGATTTGCTTCAGCTAATCGAAAAGTATTGCCCGGACGCTGCTGACATCACAGCCAGCATTCGAGATTTGCCTTCTGTCAAGTGCGTTACGCGAGTTTCACCTGTCATGGGCTAACTTACTTAACACTTTAATTTTTTGTGGGCGTATATTGATCCAGAACGCATATGGGAAGAGCCCGGGCTTGGCTGCGATTAGCGTTGATGCAAAAGAAAATTGCAGACTATTTAAAAGTTCTTTTGGACCATCGTGACGACGTCATGAGCGAATTTTTTGAGATAGGCGCATTGCTAATGAGCGACGAAGCTGTGATAATCATGGGTCTTTTGCTGGGTTTGAATGTTATTGATTGCAATATTTGTATTAAGGTACGGAGCGTGGACGTGGGCTTGAACACGCGATTTGAAACGGAAATTAACGTAGTCGTAATTTTTTCAGGGTGAAGACTTAGATAGCCAACAAGGGGTCATTGATTTTTCTTTGTATTTACGAAACGGTTCTGGTGACGCAACACCGCCTGCGAACAATATTGACAATTCAAGTATGACGGCAGTCTTAGATCAGAAAAACTACGTTGAAGAACTCAACCGACACTTAACGTAAGCTTTTTTTTCTGAATTGTGAAACAAAAAGGAGCAGTTAACATTTTTGTTTGTTTGGAACCGACTTTAGGGCCACCGTCAGTAATTTACAAGCGCGAGTAGAATCTCTTACAACCACAAATGCTCTCATGAAAGAAGATCTCTCCTTAACAAAGACATCGTTAGCAGCTTTGCAACAGGAAAACGCTGCTCTGAAAACTCATGTGAAACAAGATCGACATAACGTCAATCTGGTAAGTTTTTCTTTCACTAAACTTCCTTGCTAGTTGGCAAATGTCGCCTTATTAAAAAACGGAGACTTGTGTAGACATCATAAAAGTTACCGTATACTAACGAACTTGAAAAATAAAGCGCACAAAATATTTCGTTACAAAATAAGAATAACTAATCTATTTGCATAACCTTTTCAAGGAGTAGTCGCTAAAAATTTTTAGTAATTACGTTACATACGTAAAATCTTTTCTAGCTTTTAAGGTATTAAAAAGTTTTCAGTGCATTTTAGGTGAAAATAGGTATTTTCACATTTTAGTGCTTTGGACGAACATGTTTAACTTATGCATTTGCAATCAATTAAAAATAGTATAAAAATAGTGCAATCTTTTGTCGAAATGATACTAGTGGAAATTTTCAGGAACTGTTAATTTTATTATTTTGTAAATTCTATTAATTTATTTTATTCCCACTTGCATTTGAATAGGAAACAGATTCAGCTGTCCAAGTCAACCTGGAATCTCCACCCAAAGCCGCACCTGTGGCAAGTGTTATAACAGAAGATGCATTAGCTGAAATAAAATTACAGTTAGCAGAAGAGAAAAATAGAAGATTAGATTTGGAGAAAGAATTGGAAATCCAGGTAATGCATCGCTTATGGACCTTTATCGGCTAAGGGGAAAGGCATTTTAACTAGAAATTTTGAATACTTCAGTCCTCGTGATATCCATAAAAAAAAATAATTAAAGTTGGGGGAAAATTCTTTGTAAAGTCTCTATTACTAGCGAGTTTTCTTCCAGTATTTTGACATCTTCGTTCTTTTCAACAAATGTCATCAAAATAGGTAAACATTTCCGTAGTTTTGTGCCTTTGTCCTATTGAGAGCCTGTATGCTTGGCATATACATCTTATAATTTATATTATTTTGTATTTTAAACTTGCATTATTTCATCTAGACGAGTATGAGGGCGGAGACTGAAGTGGCACTGAAATTGCTTGAAAAAGACATTCACGAAAAACAAGATACCATTGTCTCCTTACGGAGGCAATTGGATGATATCAAGCTGATTAATTTGGAAATGTACCGTAAGCTCCAGGTAACGCATTTTTTTCCGTTCGCTTATGGATGAGGGTGTCAAGTTGCTAAGCTTGAATCGATCACTAACGTGTGTTTCGCTTTTTTGTCCCTCTTTGCTTGCCCAAACAAGGAATGTGAGCAAGAGATTAATGAAAAGGGAGAGATGGTGAGTAGGCTGCAAGCCAAAGCATCTCACATTTCCACTATTTTAGCCAACCTGGAAAAGTTTCCTCACGGGCCCGCCCCAACAGCCACGTCGTAATATTTATATCAAAGGAAATTTTGACTGGGCAGTATTCCTACGGATGAAATTCTTGGATGTTTTTCCTAGGAATATAGTCCGTGTGCTCGGACTAACGTCTGTTTTATCGATTTTATTCCACCTGATTGCAAGCCTAATCTTAACATTGGTTTAGTAGCTGGAAGTGTCATAGCTATTTTTATAAATATTTCCTTCCCTTTCCGTTTCTCATGTAAATGTTCTTTCCTTGAGGAAGTTATGTTTTTTAAAACGTGGTGGCGAAAGCACAATAAGCAACAGAACAGAAATTTGCTTTCGTTATATGTGGACAACATGCTATGTGATGGCGAATACATTTCGCTCTCTGTGAAACTATTGCGTTTGATAGGAATGTGAAGCGTCTCTTAAACTCAAATCTGATACGGTGGCCAAAATCGAAGCCAGTGTCGCGACTTTAACGGAGTCCATCAAACGACTAGATAGCCAGTACAAATAATTTAGTCGGAAAGCTAATATTGGTGTATTAAAATTAATATTAAAGGCTGCTTGAGACGGAAAAATCGAAAAAGGAAGCCGAAGATGCAGCCGTCGTCGCCCACGAATCGGCTGTCACTGCCAACATGCGTTTAGGGACCGTTGAAGCGGATTTAAGAGTTGAGCGAGAGTGGAGAGAAGCCTTGCAAGAAACGGCGATGGTCGATAAAGAAAAAATTGCCAATTTACAAGAGCAACTGTTGGAAGCAGAAAAAATCGTTGAAGTAAATAAAGTTTATGATATTTAAATTCATTCATTCATATAGTGTAGTAAGTTTCCATTTCATTTCCCAAAATTGTAGCAAATGCATCTAAACGAATTAACTGAATATGGAGCTGCACTTATTTCTTTTATCCATTTTAATGCTCCATGGAAACAAAGCGAACGAGCTCCATTTTAGCCTTAAGTTAATTCTGAAGTTCTGGAAATTATTTATTAAATAGAGAAATGGAATTGCGTGTTGGAACTTACTGTAAAATTAAATGTAAACATTCGCATTAGTGTCATATTTAGTTGTTATTAATATCTCTATTTTTTTTTCTTTTATTTTTCCTTTTTCTGTGTCAAACAACAACCCATGCTTTTGCCCCTTATGGTATTACTTATTTATAGTTTTGCTGTGCTTTACACTTGCTTGCAATTTAGCGTGCAATTTTTCTTTTTTCTTGCATTTGGTTATTTTGCGTTATTTGGATTTTACTAATTTCTATTATTGTTTTGGTATATTCCTTTGTCCGCTAATATTGTCGTACTTTTTTTATTTTCATTGTGTTTTTATTACTTTTAGTTTCGGAAGTTTACTACTTATTTTTATTATTATTTTTTTTATTTTATTTTATTTTTCATTTTCCTGCGCATGGACAGGAAAAAGATCATCTTAGAGCCGAGTTGAATCGTTCTATGCACCAATGTGCGGAACAAGAGCAAACCATGGAAGAGTTGGGTGCAAGATTACGCGAGTACCGGTTAGAAGCGGAGTTTATACGAGAGAGTGTGGCTTGGCCCCTACGCGATGCCCAATGGGAGCCTGATGAAAGCGTCAAAGAGTGCAAGCAGTGCCGAAAGGAGTTTAGCATAAGTCGTCGCAAGGTGAGCGTTACTTCTACGTAGTAGTTATTCAAGTGCTGATTTATCGAGGGAACTTATCGCTTAACGAGTTTATTTTAGCACCACTGTCGTAACTGCGGAGATATCTACTGCAATCAGTGTTCCAATAACACCATGCCTTTGCCGTCTTCAGCAAAACCTGTTCGCGTGTGTGACACGTGCCACACCTTATTACTTAAGCGTTATAGCGCCACGTAGAATTTTAGTGCGCTAGCACGAGTTTGTTTGAGGAGAATATTGCGTGGGGTCCAGCATCTTTGGGTTTGGTCAGAGGTCAATTGAGTCCATGCGTGATAGTGCGATAAGGATGGTTTTATTTATATGAAGCAGGGATCAAGTCTAGACTGTCTGGCTTTAGAAACCCCAATCACAGCATACGAAGCAAAATCAATCGTTGCGATATGCATTCTGAATTTTTTATTATTTTTTATTGTGTTGGTCAGTGAAAAGAGTATTTTACAAGAATTCTTATGTCATATAAACTTCTCGTGGGACTTGTTTACTTTCTTATTAAATGAAGCCTTGTCAAACAGATGGTTTAGTCTTTCTTTTTCAGTTCTGACTCGTCTAAATCAAAATCGTGGTGGTTGTTGCGGTAAGCCAGCGGATTTTCGGACTTGCGTTCAGCAATGTCAGCTTGAAGTTCTTTCGTGTCAGCTTCGTTGATATCCTTGCCTTTGCCATAGTAAATGTCTTCACGATAAATACGATCCTTTTGACGATACGTGTTGTGCAACTACGGAGATGAATTTCTCAGTTAAGCGTTTTTTATATTTTTTGGAATGCTTACTTTATCCCAATACTCAATGTTGAAAGAAAAGTTGACGTGGAAGTACTGATGATGATTGTCGTGGAAAATGGCATCAGGCTGCCATGGCTGCCACCAGAAGGATTTGAACGTAATACCCGAATGGTCAATAATGCCGTGGTAGTAAATGTAACCCAATAGTGTGCACATCGTCACTACGCCCAAAAAAAATTGACGATTTTTTTCAGTACTTTGCGGCAGCTTTTTCGAAAGCTTATTAAGTAGGCTTACCCCAGTGTACGGGAACCAAGAACATGGGCGAGATAAGTACCATTTGCATGTGTACGAATTCCACAGGGTGAATAGCTGTAACGGAAAAGGCAGTTGGCTGCTTGTACTTGTGGTGCAGCTTGTGGAAGTTTTTGTACAAAAATGGAATGTGGTAGATACGATGATGCCAATAAGTTAAATAATCCTGTAAGCCAAAAGGATGATGAAAAATATAGCCTTTTTGTAAAAATTTCGGAGTAGAAATTATACCTGCCAAATGAAAACTACTGGCCATTGGAGGATAAACCATAACCAGGAGTATTCATCAAACCCGTAGTAAACGGTACTCCATCCTCCATTCATAATGTAGCACGAGAGACAACCAGAGATAATGGACCCGATGAGCAAAGAGATGGATCCCAGAATAATTTCGTGTCGCTCGACATCTGGTTCGAGCCATTTGTGAGGTTGACATTTCCATTCTTCAGCACGATCGCGTTGTCGGACATAATAATACCACTGTACAACAAACGAGAGATTGAATTACGAAAACTGAGATTTGAAAAGCTTACATGAAGAAATCCTCCGACCCCTAAGTACATGACATAGGAGATAGTAGTAGCGTAAATTAGATAGTATTGCACTCCTTTCAGGTGATACTTCTCCAATGAAAATTCGGAGAAATCAATGTCGGACTCGGTGGCATTGGGTTCAGTTCCGTGGCGCATGTACTTAATGAAGTGTACCAAAATGAGGAGCCAGTCAGCTAAGAACATCGTGACGTTAAGCTTAGGTTTAAAATAACTGCTTTTTAATTTATAGTTTTTGAGGACTTTACCGACCTCGAATGGACGCGCCTACTAAGAAGACAGCAACGGTAGCGATAAAGGTACCGAGGAAGTTGGGCAAACGAGACCAGATTTTCTCCAATTGCGAGCTATATTTTTCACTCCATGTCACATCCAGTGGATTTACTCCTTTCTTCGCAGTCGTCGCCATTGTAGAGACCAAAGTAAATCACTTATGGTACCCACATCTGCCACTAAACACAACCCCCGACTGAGTTGTCTCACTCGTGTAATGAATGTTATATAGAAAAGGGTTTGATACTGAACTTTGGACAGTCAATTTGAATGCCATCAAACGGCTTAAGAGATCATTTTTTAAGTGGAACTTCGTCCTTGTCTGCGTTATACGTGTATCAAGTCATCCACACAGGCTAGATAATTTCCGATTACGCAGCCGAGCTTCTGATAACGTGTCATTGTTTGACAATGAAGCGTATTTGCTTTGCACGAGTTCTTTATACACGAGGTTGTTACAAGTTATCTATTTGTGTACAGAGCTTGTTCTTCCTACATAGATTCTCTTAAAAAGTGAATAGCCTAATTAGCCGTAAAGGATTTTTATTCGATTCACATTCTTTTAGCTGTATAGTCAAACAGTCACGTCTATTACGTGTAATCGCTTTTATGTGGAATATTACAAAGGGGCTAGCGCGATCGGAGATCGGCATTGGGTCAGTCGAATCGAAGCATAACAGCAAACTTTTCAATACAGAGCTTGAGTAGCTAGAGGAGGGCAGCACAAACGTCTGTTCGTAAATGTTTTGCATAGGATTCCGATATGGTTATACACACAGCTCCGTGAGGTGGATAATTTCATTTATTATTATTATTATTATTATTATTATTATTATTATTATTATTATTATTATTATTATTATTATTATTATTATTATTATTATTATTATTATTATTATTATTATTATTATTATTATTATTATTATAATTATTATTTTATTTTATTTTATTATTGTTAGCTTCGATGCCTAAAAGCCGCAGCACGTCACATGTTGGAAAGCTTTTCCAATCTAACGAGGCTGTGGAACCTATTCATAAGAAATTGGTTACAATTGACCCCGATTTACTACGACCTAGAGCCATTACGAAGAAATGGGACCCTGTAAGTTGATCTTCGTCCTACCTTGCACATTTTTAATATTTTTAATATTTTATTTTAATATTTTACTTTACTTTTCAGTCAGCGTTGCTGAACTACTTGTACAAAATTATGACACCTGTTCCGTTTGACGCTTCTGGAGAACAATATACAAGCATCGAAGGCTACTTAAACTACCCAGCTGAAAACGCACAAACACGTTCTGGAAAGCTGTCCAAGTAACTTTTGCCTACGAATAAAATATTGAAAAATAATGCTAATTATGCCAGTAGGAAAGTGGAATTGACATTAGGAAACACACGTGGAAGAGTGATTTTGTAACTGGTGGTGAGCATGCATCCAGGATTTGTACCGAGACTCGAATCCGAGTTATAACGTTTCGCACCAACGAACATTCAAACTAAGGTAAAAGGAGACGATATCTTTTTATTTATCGATCTTATTACTATCATTTTTTATAAAGGTTCACGCATGTCTGAATAGGTATCATGCGTCGTATATTGGAGCAAGTGTTCTAGCGAATAGCGAAGGGTTCGAGTAAGCAATGATGACACAGCAGGAATGGAAAACTTTGGGTCCCAACGTGATTCGCAGATGGAATTTGTAATTAATTCATGTTAATTTGTATGATTTCTATATCCCTTACCTAAAGTGGTCTTATTGCCTCTCGTTATATTACTTCTAAGAACGTAAAATTGCGTGTTGTTTGTTAAAGCGAATCAAAACGTGATACACAATATTTGTGCCAAAATTGCGCGTGATTATTATATTTTACCTTCTTTCATCGTGAAAATACTTTATTTCAGACCAGTCGAGATGTATTAAAAGATTTTGGCTATGAGGTCGGCAGAACTTTCAAAAATACTATTAGGTATTTGTGTACTGGGGTGCGTGAAAAAGCACCACGATTTTTTTTACAGAAGAAAAGGGCTTGTAATAAAGTTTCTAGCGAATTAGTCGCGCTTGACAGCAACAAATCCACGGTAGTAATTTTATTTCTGCCAATAAAACTTTGTTGTACTGGAACAATTATTATCGTACTTATTAATTTTATTGGAATTACAAAGATTATGGTAATTCTGACGTAACCTAATTAACCGACATGTCTGTAATTTGGAAATTAAGGAATGCAAATTGTCAGCCTCGACGAGAGGATTCCGGATCTGTAAGAATTATTGCGCTAGCCCTTCAAGTAAGCGAGAAAACTGAGCTTGAATATGAAATTATGCCCTGACGGCGTCTCAGGAGCCAAAAAGTTTGAAATCCCATAAGGAATAACATGGGAAAAAGTGCGATGCACCAGTATCATGCTTTCCGAAGTCTCGTTCACCCTTTCCTTTACCTTTTCCTGCTTCCCATGCTGTTTCCAATGATACTCTTGGTAATTCCATTTTATTGGGATATACCAGGATCCATGGGAAGCAGGACAGGGAAGTTGGTACTTTTTTCCCCAGAAAAACCAAACTTCAGACATGGGGACTCGGAATCACTATATCACGATCAGAAGTCCAAGACTTGGACCGCTCGGCCAAAGCGCTTTGCAATTCTTTTGTAATATAAATGTTACTTATGCGATGTTGATCGTTCACTTGTCATTTATGAAGACTAGAGCTGTTCATTTAGTATTTCTTAGAATTCTTTCAGGTAGGGAACAGGGATGCAGCGAAGGGGGGGGGGGGGGGGGGGGGGGGGGGGGGGGGGGGGGGGGGGGGGGGGGGGGGGGGGGGGGGGGGGGGGGGGGGGGGGGGGGGGGGGGGGGGGGGGGGGGGGGGGGGGGGGGGGGGGGGGGGGGGGGGGGGGGGGGNCCCCCCCCTCAAAAAAAAAAACACACGGGTCCCCCGCCCCTCCCCCGAAAAAAATTCCTGGCTGCGCCCCTGCACAGGTGAGGAACAGGAGTGAGATTTACGTTAATGTTTGGGAGTAATTTGACACCCTGCACCAGAGAAATGGCGTGCCTCCCAACCGCTGGCAGAGCGTATACGAGTTTTCGTAATGAATAACTCGAAGTTCTTATACCGAAGTCTAGCACCACCTTGTTAATCATTGATGGCATTTCATGCTTAATTTTATAATAAATCATGTATTTATGGCATAGGAAAGGAACATTACTAGCCACCATCACTTTCAGTATCAGCTTCTTCTTCATCGCTTGTCAAAATCTCGCTACTGGCGTCGTCACTTTCTTCTGTAGCCTTTTCATCATCCCAAGTGGGAATCGGTTCCAGCTCTTGATCTTCCTCCGGTTCCAGTAACACGTCCAATTCTTCCAGCAAGAAGTGTAACCGCAGCTCTTTGTCAGAAAGCAAGTCGCACACCTCTTTCAACATGCTCGGAACGTACTCCACAGCATCCAAGTACAAAGCCTACACGAAAATAAAAAAAATTAGATACCCAAGTGTGTTAAAACTTATTAACGCATTTATTGGACTTACCTTCGCAGAAGGACAATCACGAATAGCGCGATAAAAATTGGCTCGTACTTTTTTTGTATCGCCGGTAATGTACCAAAGATACAAGTACAAACGCCACAACAAAGGACAATGACTATTTTCCTGATTGTCTAAGCAATTTTCCAGGAAACTCCTCATCTTGTGACGTAACCCACTGCTATGCACGAAAGGTCCAACTGTTGCAATAAGTAAATAAGCATTAACTAGAAACACGTAAAAGAACTTCTCATTACATAGACAAACTCACAAAAAAATATAACATGAGCATTAAAAAAAAAAGAAATTTAGTAAGCAACTAGAATAAAAGAAGAATAAAAATATTGTATTACTTTTATTTTCCTCCCAACTCCGGTATTCCGCCTCGTGCAACAACCGATCACGACGAAGCAGTGCCAAACAACACGCTGCTACTGTCCAAGGCGAAAGTTCGTTTCCTTGCCGGGCTTTTGTGGTAATACGGCACCACACCTTGTCCACAATGCGGCAATTTTCCTAAAATTTAACCGAAAATCAATCCGTTAATTCCTTTCACACAAAAACTAATGAATCCTTACTTCCGACTCTATAAACCTTGCCAAAAACTCCAGATTTCCGACATATTCTTCCAATGCTTGAGACAATAAGGTCTCCTGAGCTTCCGAAACTCTTTTCGGTGCCAAACTTTGCAGTTTTAGGAGTCCCATCAAAAGTACCTCTCGTCGAAAATGGCAACTAGGATAGTACTCAAAATCAGACTACATCCAAATATTAAAAAAATTTTCTAAACACTTTTCTCTTTCTATTTCCTTCTTAGCTGTTCAGCATTTTTAATGGAACCATATTTACCATCAACACTTACCCGACAACTTTGAAATCAAATCGATTTTTGTGCCCCATCCGTGAACATTTCTTAGCTTCTCTTCGCATTAATTTTTGAGCTTCCTGTAGACATGCGTCCCAATTTTCGGTAATGAACAGAAACCAGATGCTGCAAAACGTAGCATCCGTCACGGGATCTACAAGATTAACCAAATCCAACGACACAATCTGATCCCAGCTCGCGTGCTCCAAAACAGCTTCGAAGCTTCGTTTCGCTTTCAGCAACGCGGGTGCCGAAATTTGGTACTTGTCATGGTACTTTTCGCCGCATCCTAATTGGACCAACGCATTTTGGGCTAATTTCCAGTACTTTTCCTCCCCTTTGTTCCACTTTAGTAAGCAGTACTCCACAAAAGTGTTCCATAAATGCAACACATGTGGTGGAACGTCACTTTGACTCGCATCAAGCAATCTCCCTGGTAAAGTTGTCATTACCATTTGCAAAATACGCAGACATTCGTCCTCATTTCCCATGGCCCATTCCATCTTGGCGTAAAAGGTGTACAAGAGAACATTGTTCTGCGAATTACTGTAATCTTTGATTACGTTCTTCACCCGTTTCTTCACCTCTTTCCAGCTCGTAGTCCTTTCATCCCCTGATGCTAATGACTGTAAGCGTTCTTTTTCCCAAGTCATCCACCAAGCTATCAAAGTTGCTTGGTTTTCTGGTGCTTTCAAGAGTTGGAAACCTTGCGAAAATATATTTCGGACTAAACCGCAATATACTTCGTCGCAACTCCAATCCGTTTGCAGTTTCTGACAAGAGGCGAGGTGTCGCGTTGACAAGTCAGTTAATGTGAAAAGATTGGCATCTTCTAAAGAAGCAGCCGAGCCTTGATACGGACTGTGCCACCGAACACTTTGTAATTTTGGCACAGTAACTTTCAACGAGTAAAGAAACCCTTGCAGCATACGGAACCGGAGACTTTCTTTATCTTGGTCGACTAGAAAGAGAAAGCAAGAAAGGTCGTCCCAGTCAACCAGACGCTCTTTATCTTCGACTTCGTCCTCAACTTCAGGGTTCGCCGTCCAAGGCAGAAGGTGATATTTCTGTCGAAGACGCTCCATCTCCAGCCATAACTGATGCCGCGGTAAGCTCGATTTGATCAACTCATCTTCGGCATCACCACCTGAGAAATAGCAAAAAATAAAAGAAACTCAAATACACTGTTACAGGATAAAAGAACCCTGCTCTAGGAGACGGGACAACACTAAGAAATTACCAAATGCGACTTTTTAACTGACAAATCAGGGTAAGTGTAGCTCACTGCCGTCACCATAGGATCTTACATGGTCATAATTTACAGGTGACAGTAACATTTGTAAAAGTAAAATGCAACCGTTTTTATAGGGTTTCTTAATTACTTTGTATGTTTTTGACATACATTTTAAAAGAAATGCTAACGTTTTGTTGTACAAGTTATCAGTCAGAAAACTACTAGAAAGTTATATTGAACGCGACTTAGTCTCTTACATTCGGATTCAGCTATACGTGAGAACGTCGAACGAGAATTCAGTGAATACAAACACGCGCGCAAAAGAATGTGGAAAATTAAGGCAAAACCAAAATAACAAAAAACTAAGGAAACAGGGTAAAAAAAAATCCTTTTATACCGGTTTTCCTTTACATTCGGGTTCGCACTCTTTTAATGCATTATTTTTGCGTTTTATATGCAAAGATCGACAAAAAGAGAAAAAATAATATGGATTCTTACTGGAAGGAAGTACGCGAACGCCAGGTTGTTGGGTCTGGAAAACATGAGTCCAGCCCAGTGCGCCCTCTTCGCCAAATCTGGGCGCCCCCATGTCCCAAAAGAGTTCCATTTTTCTCAGCAAGTCGCTTAAACCCATTTTCTTCATATCAGGCGCCAGACGATGGAAATTTAATTCAATCAAAGATTGATACAGGGCAATGGCTTTCTCTGAATGGCCCGTTTTATGCAGAAACGTGCACAAGTCCGTAAAGATGTCCACCATTTCTTCTTCCAAATGCTGGGGCTTGTCCCTCGAAGCAAAAGTAGGACTCTGGGCCTGGATGAGTTTCTGCAACGCGTTAGCATATACTTTCGTAATGGCCGTAACCGAAAACTCGCTGAAATTAGCCGCTGTCATCGAAATATAGAGCTTCCAGATTTGCACATCGGTGGGATACAGAAACAAAACTTGACGCCATTGTTTTTGCAATGTGGCTGCGTCCCAATACTCCGCTCCAATGCGCATTTTGGTCATAAGGAGCTCCAAACTTTTCGGGTTTGAATGCAGCGCCCGATCCAAAATGGCGACTTTCCGTTCCAGCAGCGCTTTAGGTGAAATTTTTTTCTTCTTTTCCTCCTCGTCTTTTGACTCCGATGCTTGGGCGGTAGATTCTTCTTCACAGTATTGAACACGAGCCATTTTTTCTTGAAAATTGACAAATTTCATCCATAGCTGAATATCATTGGGTTTGAAACGCAATTTCTCATTGAATTCTTTGTTCATCTGCCGAAGTTGGCTGACTTCTTGGTTCTGGAGGGCGACGCTAGTGTCTATGTCTAGGCCTTTGCCTTGCAAGTAATGCAAAGTTCCAGGATCGTAAATGCCCAACGGATTTGAAGCTACTTGCAACGCTTGTTCGGCCGCTTCATTCCGCGGTTTGACTGGATTCATAGGTACGAAGCTATGTAAAACGCCTGGGCTCTGTTTGACGTCTACAATAATTGGCGGAAGGTCAGAATTCTTTATAATCTTGATGGTACGCTTATTATAGTAACGCGGCAGTCTTTTACGCTTCGCCAAACCCTTTTTCGAAGCGGTGGCCTCCCCCCCTAAAGGGCTTTTCAGCATGAAATACCTACAGACAAACTTTTTATGTTACGTTTTGGGAAATGTTAGACAAAAACTCTACTTTGGAATGAAAGCGTAATGCATATTCGGAAAGGCCAAGTTTTGCCGGTCGCCTTCGCGGTCAATGCGGAATGCTTCTGAGGATTTTAAACCCGTGTTGTCAATAAAAACCACATTTTTAGGGAGGCGGGGCAGATTTAACTCTTCTTCGGCTTCCTTTTTCTTATCTTTTTTTTTCTTCTTCTTTTTGGACTCGCTTCGGTGACGAACTTCAGAATCAGAGCTCTGTCTTCGACGTTTTTTCTCCTTTTTATGATGTTTATGCTTTTCTTTTCGTTCTCGCTTCAAGTTTCTATCTTTCTCTTCCTCTTCATCTTCGCTGGTTATGGAATTTGACGGCCCTGCAATGAACTCGGTGATATACTCGACCTTTCCTTCACGTTTTACTGACGATACGTTTGTATGTGGTTCAGCTGCGGCGCTGCTTGTTGGGAAACTAGCATTGGTTAACCAAGTTGTATCTACAATTGGTAAGAAAATTATAAAGTGAATAGAAACCAATAAATAAATAGAGGAAAAATTCGTTACAAATGTGAGCAAAAAGTAGTTAAAAATAGAAAATTTCTTTTTCTAGGCGCTTTTCGTAAAATAGTTTTGCACTGTTGAAAAACATGTACGACACTTGTTACGAACTTGTTATTTATTTCTATTACGTTTTAGTAAATTTCACCTTTAATCTCTGGATTGGTTTCAATTGCAAGGAATTGGGCATTTGATTGCGATGTTTCTTGTTTTTCTGGGGGATTCGTGTATGCCGGAAAAAGAGGCATGGTAATTGGCCTTTTAAAAAGAAGTCAATTTCCAGAACGGTGGTTGCTTTTTAATGGGTTGAGCGCGAACGACTTCTAAGCAGTCAGTCAAAACGTAGAAAACCAGTCCAGCTATTGCAGTAATAAAGGAACAGACTAGCAGTACAATCCTCCAAATGAACATAGAATCATAAACTTCCTAAAAAAAGGGAAAATATATATAAAATATGGACGGGTGCACGGTTTTAGATTACCGTGGAAAGTTTGGTGGGTGCAGAGTCAAAGTTTTCACACGGCAGAGACAGAAATATGGCCGTAAATAAAGCGACGACTGCAAAAGTTGCAACAGGAGCAGTAGGACGGACGCGGTAGAGGAAACAGGAAGACAAGAATGCCAGACTCCAAACAAAAATTAAAAGAAATAAACCAACACCTAATCCAAATACTCTTTCACCCATAACACGGTAATTTGGACTGTTTTTTTGGGTTGCAGACTGGGCATAACAACACAAACAGACGATTTTTCGAAAGATCACCGCTGTCCTGTGAACGCGAAAAACATTTTACCACAACAAACCAAACCAGACGAAACCGCGGATCCGAATCTTGCGGAGCCGGCCCGAGACTAGTCATTCCACAGAAGTATACAGAAAGACCACTGTGCCGTCTTTCTTATGGAGCATTTGTGTTCGTTTTAGAAAACATGAGGGTAGTCTCAAGAGACGAAAGGGGTGGGCGACAACATTTTGACCGACGCCCTTGTCCATGCAACCTATACTAGTTGTCCATGCCCGTTTGAACCGTTTTTGAGCTCATTTACACAGCCAATCAGAGCATGAGTTGTACTAACGGTCCGGGGTTCCACTTTTAACTCGTCCTTTTCAATCTATTTTTTCAACACAGCCTTTAAACTAGGAACTCCGTAAGCCCCTGTGAGCCATTCGCATGTTGAAATGCGAATTGCAGAAAATATCTTGTGATGAGAAGCGTCGACATATTAATGGATGACGTAAGCAGATTTCTGGCTCCTAAACAAATTAGTTGACCATACAAATTAAAGAAATGTTATATTCGTACAAATTATCTTAAAGCTAATAACTGCCTTATTACTTTGTTGATAGGAATCGAATTGGGGTTTATGAACGATGTAAGAGATTGAAGCGTTGTTGATACCGCCTCATCAAGTTAGTTTGCAGGTAAGTTTTATCAAATTAGCTTTTTTGCATGCAAATAGCTTGTTCGGGGTTAAAAACCGGGAAGCGTTAGAATTATTAACTTGCGTCGATATGTGAACTTCCACCTCTCAGAAGCGTTGCCCCTTTAGACTAATACCCACCGTGGGACACAATCGAGTTCACACTACGCAACCTACCCATACATTACACCTCAAGTTAACTCTGAAATATCGTTACTAAAGAGCGTATCTTACAGTAACTTTCACTGTGAACTAGAGTTAATATACCTTTTTCATATTCCCATGGTAATTTTGAATACTGAGTAGTACACAACGAAGGAAAGGTTTACATATGAAAGGGTCTACAAACTCCTCGATATAGCTAGCCCTTTTTGCGTTTCAGTACGTGAGTAAATTTTTCACACAATTTAGTGGTCGTCATTTTCTATGAGTGCAAATGCATTCAACCCCAAGTGCAACGGAAGGTAAATTTTCGCTTTCCGGTGGCCTCGGGACACGTCGACACGTAATGGTTTTGCGGAAAGCCACATTTTGCTCAAAACGGAGCGAGTTTTCTGTGGCCATAAAATAAGAAAACGACCATGTTGCCTTTTCTTTCGCAAGTGAATGGATCATTTCCATGTTCACAAAAACCAGTTACACCTTGGCAGTATCTCATTAAATGTACTTTACGACATGAAAAGAAAGTTTCGCTGCTACATCATCTAACACATCAACTTGAGTTATCTCGAGTACTTTATCTACCTCTTGTGAAGGCGACTTGGCACGTTTTAATACCAAGCATGCGTCCGTATCATTTAGCCCCAACACAATTACTGGCATCTAAACCGGATTGGCACTTTGCTTGCAAATTGCACGGGAAATGTTCCAGACATTTTGCTGTTCCCTTCTCAATTGGAATGCCCTGTCCATTAGTTGAATCTGCTACCGCGATCCCTGCAAAAAGCCACAGGCACCCAGCAGTGGCGTAAGCGGGTGGGGCAACCAGGGTTAAGTGTCCTGCGGGGCAATTCGGACAGTTGCCATTCATGACGCCCATGAAAAAGAACATACTCAAAAGAACCCTGATAATGTTTTGTATTCAAAGGTAAGCTCATTGCACAACATAAGACACTATTTTTATCTTGCTTTAATTTTGTCCCCCTCCGTCGTATTCTTTCAAGACTTATTGTTATTTCTCGCAACGGGGGGCGTTACTAACCGCATGCCCTGGGCGCCATGGACTTAGTTACGCCTCTGGCATGTTTTGGACAGCGGTCGCTTTTTTTACGACCGAAAAATTTCCAAACTGCCGATCTGTCAATGTAGAAAGAAATACGACTTCCAAAATGGGTACTAGCAATTCAGTGTTAATTTAACTTAAGGGCCGGAAGCATTGTCTATGAGAAATTTATGTCTTGCTATCCCTCTTGAAACAGAAGCTTGGCTGGAACGGTTAATTTAGTGGCTTATAAACCTTAATTTGCATAAAAGGAAGGCTACTGGACTGTTGGCTGCTTCCGGCGAAGCGAATAAACGCCGCAGAATCTTTGTGGTATTTAAGGGGGGGGGGGGACTAACATGGCTCCCTGGCAGAGGATGCTGGAGTGGTTATCTCTCGACTGTAAACCCGTCGAAGCATTAAGTTGTCCCCAAAACTGTCAGCGCTGGTTGTATTTGTGATGTGGTAGCCTTGAACTTTTCGCTGCCATGCCATCGTGTCCTCCCCTCGCTTGTATGATGAATGGGTTGTAAGATTAAGACCCATTTCATTAATATCAACCCAACCCTCTCTCTCTCTCTTTCTCTGTCTCTAAGGCCAAAGTCAGCTGAGGGGAACTTGATTTATGAGCGATAAGACCCTTGTGTCGGCTCCAAGATAAATGGCATGTAGGGCCGGCGTGTCGGAGCGTAGGGCCCCCAGACAAACAGCACCGCCTGACACACTATACAGCGTCCGGCCATAATTCAGTCTTTCCAAATGGCCAGATTTAAGGCCCAAAGGAAAGCAGTTTATTGCGCAAAAACAGACACCCCTCTTATGCTTATACGATAAAAAAAGGAAGAAAAACAAGATAGAAAAGCCCAATGAAAAACAAGGATCGAGCGTGTTCGAGGTGGGTGGCATATTGACGATAGTTTTCCGCAATGCCGCGTAACTCCTGGCTTTCTTTCATCCTAGACGCTGGCCATATTTCACCCAAACGCCCTAGTGCTTGTGTTGTAGAGCACGTGTGAAAATACACCCATTTTTATTGGAAAAGGCAGGGAGAGAAAATTGGATATAGGATTGAGTTCTTGAACTCGTTTTCAGAGCAGCTCACTTTGCCAAGATGCGTTTAAATCTTCCTCCACATAAGTCAGTGTCAAGTTGTTGGGCACATTTTTCAACTTTGGAAAGTTTGTTAATGGTAACGTCTATGTATCCGTGTGTGCGGTTCCTGGTTCTCCTGTACCGTGACCGTGACAGGAGTTTGTGGTCAAACTTGTTTGCACGCATCGTTCATTGTAAGTAGGACGCAGGAGTCATAAAACTGCCAACAACTTACCAATACTGGTAGTAAGCAAATAGCGACTTATCGATATGTCTTTCCTGATTTCGGGGAGTCTAATAGAGGAACCAATGGTATCTTTATAACGTATGCTCGTAAAGTTTGCACATTGCTGGCAACAAATTATGTACAACTTTTTTGTGCCATTTTGACCGTGGCGGGGGAATTTTATATTTTTTTATATTTTTTATTTTATTTTATATTTTTATTTATGAAAACGTTTCTTTTTGAAAAAGGAAGAGCGCCCAGGGAGTCTTCAAGAGATGTAGTGCCTTTGCGAAGGCAAGAGCGTCAGTCATGCAACGCTGACAGCGGCCCCCCAATTCGACACGACGGCCAGTGTAAACAAATCCTTCGTTTGTTGGGAACCGTAACTGCCGACATGAACTAATGATGCTTATCAAGTTCACCGGCAGGCGCTGCCAAACAACAATTTGCACGCCGGCTTTTGCTCTGAAAAAGGCCTTTTCTTTGGCTAGGGGCTGTTATTTTTGCTCTCCTGGGTATAGGTTTTCATTGTTACGAAGAGGCGCAAGCTTTTGTTTTCATAACAAAGTGCAAAGAACACTTCAGACCGTTCACCGCTAACTCAAGCCGAGCGTAACAGGATTGCTGGTGTATATATTTGTAAGCTGTAACAGGTTTCTCGGCTCTCGTAGCACGATAGATAAATGAAAGCTTGGCAGAAGAACGACTTGCAACAAAGCTTTCTCGTGTTGTATTTGCGTGTTTATTGAGAGCTGTGAATGCAAAAACGAGCGACGCGAAACTGCGTGGCAGAGACAAAGGTTTGCTACAGATTTACATAACTACGCATAAATATAACGGGGTGGACAGTTAGACGTATGCTAATAACAGTGCTCGAACCAAAAGGAAAGGAAATGCCGGTTTTACATAGCACTAGGGAATTTTCATATATCTTTTCTATATTCTGCAGCAACTTTTATTTTCTTTTGGGTAAGCTAGTGCAAGTTTGTGAGGCCAAAAAAAAAAATCAGAGTGTCTGGACTTGACTACTGCTGTACGACTTTTAAAAGGGAGGACGTTTTTTTTCCTGTATAGCAAAAATGGTGATCTTGGCCGTCTGTTGCCCAATTAATGGCATTGCTAGCATAGGACGATGGAGCCTTAATGAGAAAGCGCACCCTGATTCTCCCGCGGGCAGAGCCATATCTCAGGGCGGGTCTGACGTCTAACGACTGGCTCCCCCTAACAATACAACGTTGGCCAGAATGGCCGCCAGAGCCATAGTCCTTCATCATGTAGCCAGCTCCCGTGCCACGCAGCGCTTTGCGCGTCCCACATGCCGGGAACGAGAGGATATATAGCTTTTATAACCACCAGCTATTATTACAAAGTTTTAACGTTACATGCAAATACTTACCAGCCATCCAATAAGTTAACCTTGGCAAAAAGCTGGCAGGTAGTACACCGACCTTTTTCCTGCTCCATTATTCCTTTTTTTTATTTCAAGTGCCGTGTATATAAATTTTACTTTCCATTCTGTGCTACTTCTATTGCTGATTAGGGAGAATTCCACAAGGTTTTTAATGTTTGTATTTTTTTACCCTAAAGTCGGTACTATATAATCCGCATCAAACGGTTTTACGACCTCTGAAACTGTTACATTAGTCCCTTTTAGACTACAGAGAATGGTGTGTCGTAAACTCTTGGTCAAGATTATTGTATTGCTCGGAACATAAGTATAGGAGAGCGACATGGTACCGCACGTTTTGATATTCAGAAGAGGGGGGGCCTCGTGTCGGCCATGGTTTTTTGATGAAGTAGGACCGAGCATGTAAAAAAGGCTTTGAGAAGGTAGGGGTGACGGGCCAAAGAGCCTGCAAACGTGTAATAGTGAGCCCCACGGGAGTGCGTGCCATGGCGGACCCTCCTACTTCAATGCTGCTTTATTTATGACCCAGAATTATCATAAAATATAAGGATCCCCGGGTTCTTTCTTTTCTCTAACGCTTAAAGGCTGCTATTGCAATGCTCCATGTCCGCTCTCTGGAACCAAGTTTTCTGCTGGTGCTGGTGGTAGTGGCTCTTGCCATGTTGCGAGGCAATGACAGTTATTTGGAGTCGTGCATTTACGCCACAGCCCGTATAGAAGCAATAACTGGCGTCTTTACACGTCGGTTCTGGCGTCAGATAATGACAGACGAAAGACTGCGTTTTTTATGTTGTTTCCCCGCTTTTGTTACCTGGGCTATTAACCTTCCGCCCCAGCGCCGATATATTTCAACGGTAAAGACCCCGTGTAGCGTTTTATGCCAGTTCCTACGCGCAAAAGAGGTTTTTTGGTTTATAGTTCCGCTCTTTTACAGAGAAGGCCGGCAGGGACCCTGAAAGCTCACGCATGCAATATGCACATACATCAAAAACCTTACGTCAAGGGGGCGGATCGCCAACTCTTGGCCACTGGTCGCCTTTAAACCGAAAAGGTTTTTCCCCTGGCGACTACGTGCTTTGTGTTGGCTTTGGGAAACCAGTGGCAAACGGGGAGGGTATTGCAAAACGAGGCAACTTTTCAAATTACGTTTACGTTTCAACATGCTGCTCACAGCAACAATGCTTTTGCGTAGAGTAATAATTCAAACCGTTTTGCAATGAGAGCTCCAGACCCTTGCTCCTGACTCGCTTGCACAATTAAGTGTTTTCGAGTAGCTTTTTTTTGCGTAAAACAGTGCAAACGAGTTCAGATATACGTGTACAGTACCCGTGTGCACTTGGTAAACGAGTCTTTGCCACTTCAGCGTCTAACAAGTAGTTAATTTCTCCTTTGCACCGATGGACGGGTTATGTTACTGCAATACAGGGCAGTTTTTTTTTTCTTTCAGCAGTCTGGTTTTCTTCTTTTTTCCAAGTTCGTATGCCAATTGGTTTGTAAAACACTTTTGTTTCTCCTTTCGCTCTCAGTTCCGCCCAATCCTATATGACAGGCACTTATCCTAATCAAAGGGATTGTTAAATGTCGTGTAGTAATACTGTCATTAGGCATTGTTAGCATGTAATGAGAAGCTTTTTATTGAAAATATTGGACGTATTGAATACCGGTACTGCAGAGGACCGTCTTTCCTCACATTTTTTCTGTAATTATCTATAATACGCCTTGCCAACACTTCTTTCGGGGAATATAGTCTTCCCGGTTGTAAAATACTGTAATGACATACACCATATGAATATCTGAAGTGTTATTAATTTACAATGCATGGAGTGAAAAGCACCTCAAGCACTTCACATGCAAAACTAAACCCCAAAAATACCACAGGAAACATAATTTCGTAAGTTTTGATGCCAAATACCGATCTAGCGCTTCCCATATTTTTCGATTGTCGCACGAATATTCTTATCGGAAATTCCCTTTTGTTCAATGCAAGAAACACATTAGAGCAATGTTGGTTAATATAACCGTGTTTGAGAAGCACTGTGGTTGCCCAATAAATTATCCTTGGGGGCGACAACTAACGCAGAATCAATTAAGTTTGTTAATTGTTTAATATCAATTACTAGAAAATACAAAACATTTCTTACAGGTTAAAGTTTTCTTTTTACTATGAAAGTACTTCTGTTGGCATCTGATATCCTAGCTCTTAAGCCATGCATATAATAAGGTCGTGGGACATTTTAAATCCAAGTACGTGAAGTATTGTGATATTTAAGTAATTCCAACTGTCGCCTCGAGTTTATGCAGCATTGACCTTAGAATAAAAATAAATTCCGCCCGATGCACTAGTGTTACGAATAAAATTTTCTACATTTGATATCGCCTTTTTTTCTTATTCATAAATCTAGCTTTTATGTTTAGTTTGTAGTAAAGGATAACGCTTTTCAGAAAATGTTATTTTAGGCAGTTTATGCGTTCGCTCTTGTTTTTTGTTCAGATATCCTCTTCCGTTAGATATAAATACAACACCGGACAGCGTGAACGAAGGCGAAAACTTGAAAAGGCTGGGAAGATGTCCTTGGCATTACGGAAAAAAAAAAGAACAAGGAAAGCACTCAACCTGTTATTTCGCAGGTGATTCCGAGTTGTGACAAGTCGGAATTTACGAACTGTTGCTTGGCGTTATTACTCCAGAAAAGTGTGAAGGGGAAAAATGGGAGGAGTGGTAATACGTACAGACAAAGCATGACTTACGTCCGTTAGACATTTACGAGTTTACACGCCAGGCTAGCTGTGCTCATTTCCCCCTTATCCTGTCAGGTTAATTGGCTCTTTTACCGAAAATAAGGTACCCTGCTCAGGGGAGCCCTTGCTACACAAAATGAAAAATTTCCTTTTCGAGATGAAAAAGATAGCATGGAAACATTTGAGTGTATAATGTCCATTGCTATAGAACCCCATCTTTCCTATGCATGTACTTCTCTCGTTTCAACTAGACAACACTATAGGAATAAATTTGGAAGCTTCATATGGTATAACTAGAGAACTCCTGGAAGAAAACAATTAAGCAGGTAATAGCATTCTGAGTGTACGACACCTGCGTGATAACGACGTATAGCCTATGGTGCAAACTTTTGAAACGGGACATTTTTGCGTCAGGCACGTAGCTGCGCTATATTTTTCTATCAGTACAGTTGAATAGAAAGTAAGGCAATTTATTGTGTCAACAAAATACCGTAGCGCTGTATTGCGAAAGAGAAAGGTGTGTAATGTAGGTACAAAGTATTGATGTCTGATACTTGACGTGTTGTTTATACCGGTGAGCGAACCAGTGCGTCACCGAAGGCGTTACACACGTATTTTATAGTTTTGTCTACAGAACAACGATGGAAGTTGTGATCCTCCCTAATAGCAGTGCACGCGTCCTGCACTGCGCCAGGCAGGCGGGACCATAACTTCATGCGCTACCATTACCCATGCTTGGGCTCAGTTCGGCCCTCAAATTAGCGGATATTAATGGTCATGTACAGGGATCATATAAGAGGATTTAAGGGAACGGTGGCTGCGGTGGTGGCGGAGCTCAAACGAATCCATCATCTCTCATGCTAAGCAGACTTCCCACTTGTGAGGCAGTCTTATGAGGGGTTGTCTATAACTTAAGTACAGGCCTGTTCCCTCAACGCGCACTTAAGAATGAGCCGGGATTACTGGTTTTTCGAGAGAATTCGAGACGTATTAGGCAAGTACGAGAAAGTCTTCAACTAACTTGTCTGTGTGTATGCCTTGCGACTTACGCACGTAGGATGGGCTTCAGTCGCTTCTTTTTTGGCCATTTTTTCTCTGAAGCCCATGTTTACAGTTATATTGCGCGCTGCGTTCTTTTACATGGTACCCAGACCTCAAATATTGCTCCCATATCTTATTTGCAGCGCTTTGAAAATGACACATTCCGAGTCACAGTTCATGAAAATGTATGTCTGGGAGCGTGGTGTATCCCGTCAAGCCTGAATAATGTGTCGAAACTCTAAATCCAGGGGCCTAAGCCGAAAATGTGACCCATTTTGCAACCTCCATCTGCAACTCGATAAACTGCACCATAAATTGTTTGACGAGACGAGCTTAAACAAACCACTTGACATAAATCTCTGGATCTTGCAGCTGTTGCAAGCCCACTATACTGCGCTAGAATAAAGCTTGGGCGACATGTTGCGTTAAAGGTGTTAAATTCTCTCGTTTTAAAACCGGGGGAAATGCAAAATAAATTACTGCCAACAAACACAGGGTGCGTATTAAAACGTTGTGTTGGAGGGAACGAAATTGAGACGGTATTCGAATGGGTTTCACAAGTTCGCAATGCTTTCATTCTGTGAGACAACATTTCGGGTTCCCGCAGTGTCTCCTTTTTTAAGTGCTTCATGCATTTTGCTTTACGAGCAAGCTTCATTACGTGTCGCTCTCGTTTCCTGCTTTGCTTGAGTTCAGTTGTTAGAAACGGTTTTTGTACACAGTCGTTTACAGTGTTAAACCCTGTAGTCTTTTCCAGAAAAACCCTAATTCCCTTCACGTGAGAGAGTCCCCAAATAGCTAGCGCGACGCTTTAGGTTTAGATAAGTGCATGAAAAATCTGTTGTTCCGCAAAACTCTTTCACTCTTTTTGCCCCTTTCATTGGAACAAAAATTTTTCTCGGTTCACTGGTACTAATCCCCCAAAATTATATTTCATTAACGCGAGCTAGAATTATGCGCCGTTTCTAGAAGCTTTCTTCCTCCACCCCTGAAGTTGAAATATGTGTAGCAGAACACTAAGTATCCATAATAATCGTGCTTTTTGAAAGCCAACTTACATGCTTTAGAACACATGCGGTCTTTCACGTCTAACTTAATTAGTATTATAAAATGAACAGACGTCATAATTTTGCCCAGGGTCAGCGCTCTGTGGTTAACGTGAAAACCGCTTCCAGTATTGCGTCTTGCAAAATTCAAGACCAAAGTCTGTACTTTCCCAAAGCTTTATCCTTTATTTTTAACCAGAACCACGCTGCAATGCCTGGTCCAGGGTAATTTTATTAGATATGTTCTCATAACCATTGGACGTATTTTCAGTTCGGGTTTCAATATAGGCTGTATATAACGCGAATCGTGCGTTTTGTTTACTTCGTTATGGCGTGCATATTAGGCATACTTATAGCTGTTGGTCAGACACTTCTTATCAACCATTGATTTGACAATTGAGCACAAGTTGCACCACGGCTTAAGTGGGCCTTCGATCAACTTTCGCTTAAGTGATCCCCCTTCCTACATTCTCTAGGAAATCCACAGCGATAGTACCTATAATTTTATTTCGAGTTAAAGAAAAGCTACAAATTCTCTACTAAAGCCATTACCTCTGAGTTAAGAGTGAATTTTCTGTATAGTTCAGCAACGAGCGGGCTTATCATAAGCCTCATTTGGCATAAACGTTGTGTACTTTTCTCACAGTATACCATAAAAAATTCTCGACTAAACTTGATTTTGTGTGGCGTTTTGTATGTGTAGAGGAGAGTAGGAACAATTGCAAGTCAGGCGCTTGTAAAAAATGAAAAACGACGAACCTTATTACTCAGGGCACATTAGAAAAAGAAGATAAGTAATTTAGCCGTGAAAAATGTTCGTGGGGAAAATGGGTAATGTTTAAGTCAGAAAAACTGTCCCCATTTTGCTAATTTTCCCAGAAGAATCGTGTATTTTTTTGCATTCATCGTTAATGCCCTGGTAAACGCAACTTCCAGGAAATGAAAAATAAAATAGCGACATCGCTTCTTCTTTGGAGGGTAGGTCTTTTCCAATGACGAACAGCGAAGGTTTTGTGGCGTACTAGCGAGTGAAGTTAAATAGAAGCTCTGGATAGAAGTACACCAACACACAGAATTCTAGTATTTCAGACACGATATCACAAAATGTACCTTATTGATCTCGATTTTCTTTTTGTCTTAAACTTTAAAAGACCTAGTGCACTAACTTGCCGTGTATAATTTATTTTGTCGAATAAAAAGCAGCAAAAATGCGACCATAGTATTGAATTTAATTGAAGCTATTTTGAAGAAAAACTCAACTATTGCACTAGGTATAGGTAAGAGCAACATTACTGTCAAAGCAGTTCCTTTGACTTTTGAACCATTCGTATAGTATGGTGTCCGACAATTTCCCATGCAATTTTCCCTTCAGGCGTTCGTGTATACCAGGGCCTTAAATGTAGACTGTGTATAACATTAAACGACACATTTGTAAGTGAAACGCATGTTAACGACGACGTGCTAGTTAATTAGCACAGAAAACCAAGATTGATGCGAGGTATGAATTTAAAAAGTCTTTTTAAAGCAGAAATTTACGTGCGTTGCTGTTTGGCGTTGTATGTTTTTACCTTTTTTCATGAGAAAACTAGTCAGATTTTTTTCCTGTGTTTGCTTTTGAAAAAAAAACACGCCGACTAAAAAATAAGACTTTTTATACAAATTTCACGAGAATAATTCCAGAATTGATGTCATAAGTCATGTAAATTCTGATTGAGATATTTGTGGTCTATAATTCTAATTTTATTAAGGTCGATTGACTAGTGAATGCAAAATAATTAGAAGGAAACAAAGGCTAGGTTGTCCATTCCCCGCGTTACATTCCTATAACAACTCAGGGAGTTACTGTTGTCATTAAAGGGAATCGTTGATTTTCCTGTAAGAACATGGTTAGGAAGATAATCGAACCATTTGTCCTTTTTGTAAATCGATTTTTTAACCCTAGCACTTGAAGAAATTCGAAATCGATGATACTTATCATCGCTCCTTTTGAATTGTAAATGTAATTAACTATAATTTTGTTACATGACTTACTAGTTATTACATATGTGAAACGGGTGAGGAAAAAGTAAGAGATGTGTTTGCTATTTTTCAACCCCGTTTAGAGTAGCGTTCGGTTGTGCCATTCCTGGGCAACATCCTTTTTTCCATTTTGTTTGTTCATTTTGCTTTTAAAATCCCTTGGGGTTCCAATGGGTGTCGAGCCCAGTAAAACTGGGAAACCATAACTGTCAAGCGTGTCATAAAACAGCCCAAAAAATGCTTTTGGCATCCTTTCGCATGGGATGTCGTTTTTAGTGGGTGCGTCCTCCCTGTTAGCGGCCGTAAGTTGGTAGATTTGGCGACGTTGCTGACATATACTAGGGAAAGCAAGGCAATTAGTTCCGGTCCGGCTTGGCGTTGAGAGGCATAAGTCCAAAGTAGAAGTTTTCCTGGCTGCTCGGTGTCGTCTTCAATCCTTGTTTCGCTTACCGCGTACAAGTCTCAAGCCTGAAACATATATATACTAAGACAGGGGAAACGTTTCCTTTTTTTATCGTATATTTTTTTGGGATTTATTTATTTATTTTTTTCCTTTGTTGTCTAGCTATATTCCTTGATAACCTTTCCCCTCTTGTCGACCAGTGCGAACGATCACGCTGAAAACAGCGTAGGCGGTAAATACTGCACCTGGTGTACGTATATAGCTATCGTGGGAATAGCTTATAATCCGGAAATACACAACTATCATAAATTGCAGGGCTTAGCATTGTAGTGTACCTGGAACTGTCTTTGACTGGGGCGGGGAAATTGTTCTAATTCCTGGGGAGCTTTTTTTTGCAGGGCTGCTTTTTTATGGACTGTGAATGATATGGTGAGGTGTCAGGGACAAGGCATAGTGTGGAGGGGTGACCTACATCCCAGATATTCACTTTTCCTTGTATTACAAGGCAAATATATGGAGGCAGCAGTGCCTTTTCATGGCATTGAGATAAAAGTCTCCCCCTCTCGACGTGACGCTAATCCGAAGCGTCGTACATCGTGAAGGGTGTCACATTATCTTGACAAACGGTGGACAGCCGGCTGTGTTTTTCACTCTCAGTAAAGATTGTACCCCCCCACCCACCGAAAAAAGGAGATCTTTGCAAGAAGATCTACGAGGCCCATCTGTCTTCAAAGTACTTTGGCAAGGCGCAGTTCTTATTTAAAAGAACTGTACATTATGTCTTGGGGAAAAGGCATAGGGAGAGGTAGTAGCAGCTTGACAGCAATGCTTGTAGCTTGTATATTACTTCTCCTTCCAATTCCACCTGCTCACCAAGCAGCCAAGATACTTTATATAGCTTTAGAGCAGTGGAACATGACAAGCCGGCAAATCGTTATGTTCACCAGGGGACTTGCAAGTTCTTCGCGGTCCCCATTCGGATGGGGCTATAAAAAACACACGCACCCCCCCCCCCCCCCAACAACCTGATTTATGGCGTGAGGGGGGTTGTCCCCTGTGGCCAGACGCATGAGCTGAAAGGTTACATAAGAACTGCTGTGACCGTGGCCTTTACTGAACGATATATTGCTGCAGAAACGTAGGCTTCCTCATCTTGCTGCAACAGTGCTCTCCTGATCTTCTGTTAGATCTGGCTACTCTAGTCACCCTGAGCGGAAATGAGTAACCATCCATCACGATGTAAAGTGAAATACATTTCTTCTATTTACAGGCTTTACACAAATGGGCAACAATAGAAAAAAATAACAGTGAAAAGCACTAAATGGCTTTCAGTTGTGTCTTTGGGGGAGTATGAGAAAAAAATGTCTTTTTAATGGGCTTACAAGTGCTAGAACAGGGTCGAGTTACGGAGTCCGGAAGTTGAACATTTTTTCTTTCTCAGGGTTGGAGGGGGGTCGTAGCACCCAACCGTGGTCCGTACAGAGTAAACGGTGAATAATAGGGTGACATTGATGAGTGTAAGGGCAGATTGGGATAGGCTCCTGCAGCGAAAGGCACACCAAAAAGGCTCGCTAACCCGCCAGGAGGTGCGCTGGTGGCCGAAGACGCCTGCGAGGGTGGCCCGGCTTTGCTGTAAGGATGGTAGCGCGCGGCAGCGGCTGCTGCCGCGGCCAACGGGCTCAGCGGTGGTGTCGGGTAAGGCCGTTGGAGGGACGCGGCTGCTATCGAAGCTGAAGCGGGGAAAAGGGAATGGGCACCTGAAGGGTGTAAGAACGAAGCCGACGCTGGGCTTAGGAGAGAGGCATGGCTATTGGCTCCTGCTGCCGCAGCAGCGGCAGAAGATTCTGCTATCGAAAGGTTTGTATGGGTTCGAAGATGTTGTAGTAGTTCTTCCGAGGACGTAAATCGCTTGCCGCAGTAATTGTCAGCTGCTATCCAATTGCAGATATAAGGTTTAGGGGTAGAGGTTGAAGGATTGAAAGCTGCAGTACTGCAAGCTGTGCTGGTCGTTAGGGTAGACGAGTTGGAGGAAGAAGGGGGTTGAGAAATTTGAGCGTGATTTAAGAGCATTTTGGGATGATCGCATTGCGCACAGCCGAGTGGGCACACACCGTGGGTTGGCGTGGTGGCTGGTGAAGATCCGGCGGGGTTGAGGTGTGGATGGTGAACCCCTCCCATGAGCAAACTACTGGGGCAACCCGTGCAGTAAGGATCGCGACAACCTGGCATACCTTGAGTCCCCGGTTCAGGCACCGAGCCAGGTTTGAGGCGCCCAAGTTGCCCGAAAGGGTAGTTAGGGGAAAGTAGTCCCAGATTCATGTGACTAGGCGATTTCCCCGCTGCAGACAAGGCACTGGCGTAAGGTCCTAGAGAGGCCAAAGATTCTAAGCTCGGGTAGGCGCCTGGGAATCCGGGGTAAGGAAACGGAGACGGTGGTAATCCAGCACCAGGACTGAACGGTGGGAAGACACTCATGTAACCGGGTTTGAAATTTCCAAATGGGGAATCGCGAAAATTGCTGGGATCAGCAGCAGACGGGGAAGAAGGGAAATACAGACCGTTTGCGTACGCTGATGGGTATTTTAGTGCTGTATTTGGGAAAGTGTCAGAGGAAGGCACAGGACTGGCTCGGGCCGCTGAAAGATTCGAGTCCCTCGAGTCTTTGGCAGCAGGACTTTTGCTGACATGTCGGTCATTGTTTGCTTCGCCTTGATTTTCACCGCTGGAAGGCGACGCTCTGTGCGACTTGGAGTGTTTCTTGCTATGAGAACTCGAAGCTAAAGAGCTGCCACTTGACGTGGAGGAATTAATGACCGACGTAGCACCAGGTGTGACAAATGTAGATGCTTTGACGTCTGTTCCGGGCTGATATGTTTCCTTGTCACGGGTACGTGGTGACTCGCTATTCTTAGGCGTGGTTTTTCCCGAAACGTTCAAGTTGACAGGGCTCAATTTGTCACTCGAGGTGTCAGCCAAACTCGACTTTTTCCGATCTGTCGAAGATTTGCTAGGAGCAGGTGGGTCTGCCCCGATCTGACTACATGTCTGTGCCAAAAGGGCCAACGGACTTCTTTTGGCATCCAGCTGATCACATAATAAGAAACGAAGAAAATGGAATTAACAAAAACGTGAAAGTTTTTTCTTTGCTTTTTTTTCTTTGATTTCAACAAGCTTTTATGTCGAGGATAATGCGAAATCTTTCAGTATGGTAATTCGTTTTTCCCCACTCTTGCATAAATTATTTGGTGAAATCTTACCGTGGTAGGAAGTGGGCTAATATAATCCGGTCGCAAGTATTGATTACTAGATGACATAGTCGCTACGTACTCGTTTCACAATATTTAAATAGCAAACAAAGAACAGTTCCTTTTTTAGGTGTTCTTGAGCTTTTGCACGTTGGGACAGAATCCAAAAAGTTGCAGGGCTTTGGTTAGGGCGATAAATCCCTTTGAAATCCCCTTCACGTAATCCGCATGGACCTTGGCAAAACAAAATATTGACACGAAAGGCAATGTAGCACTTGTTTATTAGCAGAGCTTTCACAGTTCTCTTATGCCCGTGCGTTAACAAAGGTTCTGTTGACGCATGAAAGCCACGCAAGGACTGCTTTGATGAGCCGCTTAGTTAGCACTGAGACAGAAACACCGACAGCACGGGGTTCCCACACAACGACAGCCTGCGATGCCAATGGAAACGAACACAGCACTGATGGTTTGTACTATACACTGCGCAGCCAGACCCCCCAACACCACCACCATGCCACTAGTAGTGCTGATCGGAAAACATGTTTAACTATCAAGTTTTTTTGTCTGTTTTCAGCCAGGGAGCTCTTCCTTCTCTCCAGTGCTTGTCTTTCCGTTCACGGATTTCGCTATAACACGTTGAATACCATAGTTGTTATCTAGCGCAACAACTACATCGCCTCCCGGGGTTCTTACTGCTGTACTTACATTAATGAGCGAAGAACAAGGCCACTGTACAATGTGCGCAGCGACTGTAATTTGGAAGCGTGCAAATCTTGGCCCATTTCTGAAATTGTCAAACGAAAGGAATTATACTGCACGTACTCGGTGTTTTCGGGGTGGTTAGAAAAGCATTATTAGCATAACTGCGTTTTACTTCGCTAAGCTTTCTGTGGCAAGCTAACTAAAAGCATGAAGGGCTGAAACAGATCTTCACGCCAGTTTAGATTACAACGTACCGTAATATTAGTTGATACGTTGCTTTCCTTAAACCTTTGGAACGTTTACGAGCTTTTTCTTTCAGTTTTATTGACGAGTACAATGAACCGTGTAGGATTTTTAATAGGTAGTCTAGAGTTGACGAGCTGGTTGCCAAGTGCTGTAGTGGGTAGCATAACAATTAAAAGTAGCGTAACAATTAACCGAGTCTTGAAGGAGATAAGAATCGAGGGGACCTGTTCTGCATCGGCGGAATGTATAGTTTAGGACAGTGCACTGCATATGCAGGTGCTTTGGGGGGTTAAGATCCATTTTTCTTGTTCAAGCTTCCAGTTTTCCACGTCGACCTGCTCATTATCAAGACGGATTGTTGGACAGAGAACCCTGGGGAGTGGAAGAACTTTTAGAAGTTGTAGATTTTGTCAGTACAACTGTGGACAAGTTGACAGAGAACATCACTCTTGCACCGTCTATCGAGATGCATAACTGGTAACGAGAATCCTGAAAAAAACACGGGCGATGGGAAAAGGGAAAGAAGACGAATTATTGAAGTTAGCCGACACTTTTTAGCTTTCTTTCTCTTCCCCAGAGCAAGCACAGCCACCTTGCCCTTAAGATGGAGAAAAATATCGAGCTAATTAATTAATGGCAAGAAGTGCAAAGGGTTAAACAAACTTTGTCATCAACGACAAGACCAACAGTCATTAAAAGACTTGATGTCGATTTATTTCCAAGGTTTCGATTTCTCGGGGAAGGAATTAATCTCGACGAGTTAATGAGCGAATCACGGTCAGGTAAACCGCTTTCCTTGTACGATCCCTTCAGTGGTGGGTATATACCTAACGTATGAGAAGATGAATTGATCAATCTGTGTACACGATTTCTTACTTCGATTCTTGGAATAATTACACTTGGCCATATGCGTTTTCAGAGAATCTTTCGCTGCCAATGAGACAAATGTGTGGCAGATTTAATTGTGACGATTTGGACCAACGAGACATCTGACCATCGAAATTCAAGTCCAAAGTTGCTTAACCTTCCCATTAACTGGCAGACACGCAACTTCAGTCCCAGTGACAGAAGACGTACAGGAGACTTCGCAGGTATATTTTACAAATCTTTGGACGTTAGTCAAAGTGAAATAAGAAAATGGAGAAAGCCTGAGCAATGTTTACAAACTAAAAACACGGAAAATAAAGTACTGTGCAGATTATACTAAAATTAAATATACAGACGTTAGAAAAATATACTAGTGTATTGCTTGAGTATACAGAAGTGCAAGTTAATAAATTATTATTATTGCATTGAAAGTTAATTAAATAAAGCAGCAACATTCCAGTGTAATTTACAATTAAACCGGTGAAATGAAGAAGTACAGGTTTAATCTTTCACCCGCATGTTAAAATTTAAGGTTAGCTGTGGGGAGTATGAATTAAAACTTACAAAGTTCGGATAAAATTCTAGGTAAAGGAAGCGAAATATGTAGATACTGCAGAGAAAGTACTAAAAACTTACACAGCTGAAGATCGAATCTTGAAAATATAAAAGAAAAAGTTTTATAAAAAAAGAAAAATTAATGGAAACAGGAAAGTTAAGTGAGAAAATGCAAAACCGCACATAAAAAATAGTCCAGAAATTTTTTTCTCAGAAATAAGGAAACGAATGCATGGACGAAAGATTCTGTGAAAAATGTTTTGCAAATTTTGTGTTACAGTCTTTGAGATTTTCACTGAATACTCGTGAGTTCAATTATGACGTAATGTGATTGTTGTGCGAATTACAGCGAAAACGCCTTTCGGCTTGGGGTAAAGGCATTATGCCCAGAATGACAAATTATGCTGCTTTCATTTCTCGTTAGCTTGTTTATTCTCAATATTCATTAGTGTAAGTAGACGTATATTAGAGCGAGATTTCTTTTGGTGGCCGTTGCTTTAGGGGTGGCCGAGTTATTTAAAGCTGAGGTGTTACCGAACTTAACGATCTTCCCTTCTCCCGACCCTTCACAATTAGCTTAGCTGGCGATATCCTCGGTTGCGTTGACAGAGAAACGACAGTTCTATACGTGTACTTGCTTATCTTGGCGAAGAAACACGGAGGTATAGATTCAAGGCTACACGCCGCGGATCAAGCGTGCAGGGTGATTTGCTATACTGACTTAAGTATTTATGTTCACTGAGTCACGCTCGCTCATGCTTTTATGGGAGGTCCTGCTGTCTTAAAAGACTTGCTTGCGTCACCTTTTGTACAGATTTCAGCCAACATTATCGCTTGGATACCCTTTCGCACAAGATGAGCGATGCGAAATGAAGCAAAAGCCGTATGATAACACTTCTTGCCAATCCTTTCCTGTAATTAGTTATAAACTACTTCTGAAGGGTTGAAGCAGCCCACGTTCGTGAGTATCCGAAGGCTCGTTTTTTTGTGGATTAATCTGATTGCATTTCATTGAACCGCGATAGGATGTGCGCGTACTGTGAGGTAGCTGGCACACGAAACGTGTAGTGTCTGGACTTACTGAGCATAAACACAGGTTTGTTGGGTTGTCTAACCTTTATTGACAGTAAGAGCTAGAGATGCCAGTGTCAAGCTTTTTCGGCTAGCGGCATGCACGAGCCTTTGAAGTTGTGGGTGTTTTTTTGGACAAAGCTTTCCTCTGTGTCGTGTCTTTCAAGCCAGAAGCAAATTGTGCTTCAGTTGAAGCTGTTTAGCGTCAGCTAGTGTCTGTGTCTAAATAGCGCGATTTTCCAACAGTGGCAGTACAGCACTAGCTGGGCATTGAATGCTCTTCTTTGTCAGCGTTCAAATAGGGTGGCCTTTGAGGTCTGTGTGGCTCGGTTTCTTAGGCAGATTCAACGCAGAGCCATTTGGGTGGACATCAAAAACTTGGAAACCAAATAGCCCGAGCTCTGGCGGCAGCAGCGGTATGGCAATGGCGTGGCTTGTTGCGGAATCCAGTTTTACTGGACAGCTTCTCCTTGCCGCTTGGAGGATGTGGGAGATAGCCAAACATAACTCGAGGATTGTAGGTGCAGAGATCAGTCTTACTTGACATCGGTGGGCTTCTTCCCAGGTGCCAGTTGTCAGAGAAAGATGGCCTGCCGTAGGTTGCTTCGGCGAACTGGGAAACATCCTGTCAAGTGACATTAATGGTGACCGGTTGAAGCGGCACACATTTTAGAGTGCACGTCACTCTTATTTATGGTAAAGATCATCGGTCACTCTGTCAGAGCGCAAAAGACGCCTTTCCAAGCGATTAGAAAACATACCTAAGCACTTTTAGTTTGCCCACGAATTCCTATTACAAAGAGCTACAATTGGATTGGAGACCGCATTTCAACTCCCCAAGTGCCCCTTTTCGGCTAACCTTCCGAGTAATAGATCCTGTTGTGCATAGTATGCACGACAATACACAACTGACCCCTCGGTTAACGACTGACGCTGAAACAAATTTTGGAAACATGGCACTTAAATCAAACTTAAAAAAATAATAAAGGCTTTGACCTAAAAGGCCTTTGACATCCTAACCGATCAAGATCAAATGTGTACGTATAGTACTGTAAAGTACATTATAATCATGCCTTCAAAAATGGTAAACCTCATTCGGTGGGGGGTTACGTCCCAGAGAAATAATTTCAGTTATAAATAAGTTTTATTTGATTACGTCTTACCTGATGTCGCTGTACCTTTGAAAGAGATTCGTTTTCAATAATAAAAAATTCCCCACCGTTAATGAAGAGTTTTATGCATTGTTGTATTGAACACCTGTTCAATTTGGAAATTCAGTAGCACGTCTTAAAAGTACAGTGAAGCGAACCCGTTACCTTTGTAGTCCGAGGTCAAAATATATAAAAAATGGTCAAGGGTATATTAAAGGTATAGATTAGCCAAAAGTCACCGTAGCAGATTGAAAAGTCAATTAGTCTCAAGGGTAATGAATACAAGGGAAGAATATAACATCTACACTAACTTACTATAATTATACTAAATGTTATTTATTATATTTTATTAAGTTATTTTGCACTGCAAGTTTTTCACGTTTATGTGGTATTGTGCAACGATTAGCAAAAAACAGCAAGGAACAGGCCCCGCTTTGAAAACACGTCCTTTCCGTAACAAATGAAAGACTTGTATTGCAGGAACTATGTGGCTACAGGTAACATCTCCACTGGTTCTGACGAGTTCATGTGCTTAGAGGAGGCATGGCGTAATTGTAACGCAACACGAAAAAATTTTTTTAATGACATCTGAACAAAAGGTTTGTTGAGGCAGTAAAAATCTCGGTCCTGATAAATATAAGAGCTGTGAAAAAAAGTTATCCTTAAAAGGCAAAAAAATTAGACGTTAATAAAGTCTGATGTCACTGCGTTTCTTAGAAAAACTTGTGGTACTTCTTTCGTTGTTATGTTTATTGTATACAGTAATGTAATTGAAACAAGGGGGAAAAAATGCCAACAGAACACTTTGTAATACACCGTATGCTACAGAACAATAGAACAAAATTTTAGACAACATAGTCCCGCAGTGATTTTATAGGAGGCCTAGAAAGCCCAAGCCACATTTTTGCGACGATTGTAACACCAGCTTTTTCAACCACGGGAAATGGCTCACAAAATGCGCAGCTCTGCGTGACTCAACTATTTTCAGAAGCTCGAAATGTCGGGTGTGAGGAAAACCACCATAAACAGAGGAAAAGCGTGTTTTATTTAATTTAAACATGCTAAGCAATTGTGGACTTGTAAGAAGAAAACAACACACTGTATATTGGTAGCACATTGGCAAGGCCAAGTTTCAGTATTGTGCACACTAAAAAAATCAACTTTACTTCATCAACCAATGATAAAATCAGCCAGAAGGTAAAATCCAAGGTGTCCTACCTATTGTGGCTATACCTGAAGTTTGAATAGCTGTACTTCAGTTTAAAGCTTTCAGACTGGGCTTTACAAGGGGTAGTAATTTCATATTTTATTAAACAATCGTAGGTAGAAAATCTGTGTTTTATCTTTTCTTTAGTTGCTGGAAAGAATGCAGTTTTAGGTGCTAAAATTCTTAAAAAGAAAACGGAAGGTTTCTCAAAACCTGAGTTCCGTTCAGTTGCAGAGATCTCTGTCAACACTGAATCTACGTCGGCAGTTGACCACCATCGATGCGCTCCATATATGATTTTCCCCCACACAACGTTATGGAGTTGCGAGCTACATTCATGCATACTAATGGAAGTTGTCTAACGCAAAGTCCAAAGTGCTTTTTAAAAGAGAAAGAGAAGGGGGGATATAACGTACCTATTGCTATGCCGAGCACGGGCATCAAACCCAAAGTTTCTCCGAGCCGGCCCTTCATCAAGTCAGATACGGGTCAAAGATCCCCTCTAGGGTGTGTTAGAGTAGTCTCATACATTTTCCTTTTGACATGTGGACGCGGCTTCGGTTAAGCTGAGTAGCTTGTTTGGTGAACGGGACCTGCAGCACAGCAGAGGCATAATCGCAACTTGAGCGGAAGGTCGGTTATCGATACTGGGGATGACTCGCACTAGCGGTTGTAACTGAAGTAGGTTCGACACACTTATCGAACCTTCTGTTTGTCTTCTAAGCATCCCTCCCTGAGCCAAAGGAAGAAAAAAAGCAAAACAAAGTCAAGCCGAAGGGAAGCTTTTGCTAGTGAAACGACTAGGCTCATCAATAGTTGCCAGCTCCGGATTGAGGCAAGAGCGATGTCGTTCCTTAATTGACGTATAGCTCCCTTTTTATGAAACATGGGTCTCCTGTCAACCGCAGTAGTTGATGAGCGACAGTTGGGGTGTGTTGGTTGGTGGGCCATTATCGGTACCGGAGAGCTTTGAGAGTGAGTGGTTTTTCTCTTTTACTGATAGCCTCAGCCGTGTGTGTTTGCGAGGTTTGCTTCCTTAACCTGCGATGTGCTGATAGTGCCAAGAGAGCTCACGCAGAGCACGCCGAGTGTTGATGGAGAAACGTTTGCGCGGGGATTTGTAGGAGCGTGTAGGCTAGGTATCAGAAACTTAGGAACCGTAGAAAATCATGATCTTGCGAAGGGAGAAAACCGTCAAGGAACTGTGTAGCAAAACGACTTTGCCATCTTTAAGCAATGTTCGGCAATATCTGCCATGGGTTTGGCCCAGGTACGGCTGATGTTGCCAGGCTGTCAAGTAGAGTTGGCACACACGCTGTTTAAGACTAAATAACCTTTCCATCGTTAAGCCTTAGCTAAAAGGTATATTTGAGAAGAACAACATGGCCACATTGCTTTTAAAGCGCTCCAAGAACTGCAATTAAGATGGGGAAATACGCTTGTGTCGGGAAAGCCAGGGTATGGTGACTAGCATACCAATCAACGCGATTGATGGGTAACTTTTAGGATAAATTGTACGGTCTGAAGAGCTAAATGACGTATTAATAGGACCATGGCCTGCGTCGAACCAAGCCAATAAGGGAAAATTTTGTTTTTAAAAGTATTGGTGTAGAGGTGTGTTAATGATTGGGTTTGTTCATGTTGGCAGTCATCCATAAAACGTGGAGTGACTTACAGTTTCCGTAGAGTTCAGTGACGGGGGCTGGTTTTATTTCGATATCCCCTATCTAATTGGAAGGCAAGATTTATGAGCTTGTTCTCCACCCTTTGCTGATCATGTTTAGCCTTTTTGATTGGGGGGTCCGGATGGCTAGAAGAGCAAAATGATGGAAGAAGCCTGTCAGACGTTGCTCTGTGTGCGTATACAACCCATTTCGATTCCTCAACGTATTACAGTATTTTATATGTGAGAGGTTGACTGACATGATGGCGGCTGTGCTGCTGCTGGGTTGAGCAGTGCCTCCGTGTCCCCCTATGACAGCACTGCGATGGGATCTTCCCGTTAAGTTGATGGATCGTCTGTCCGTGATAAAAATTATAGAAGACAGCCGTTCCTTTTCCTGTCTTGAGTGCAGTAGTTTGTCATTGGAATCTAGCCATCAAGCTAATGACGATCTACGGTTGACATGTGGTTATTAAGCCATCAGTGAAGTTCGTTTAACTCGAGGTTGCTAAACTTTAAAGTGACAGTTAATCAACATTGAAAAGATTCTCACATTTCTTAATCCGTCTTATATGCAGAATTTCCTTTCATGTGCCTGAGAAAAAATACATAGTGTCTGGTATCGGCTGTTTATTACTTACGTGCTGTTTATACCAAGGATACAAACACGTTTTGATGAATTCCTATAGCTCATTATTTTCTTCCACGCTCAACTAAACCCCCGAGGACAATTTCCCCTTTCTCAGGACAGAGTTTGGGTTTGTTTGCCTGAAATATGTCGATGGATATGTGGCTTTCATTACTGGAAGCTAACAACAAGTATCGAACACGTGACACTGTATGGGATTAGGTAGTCCTGTTATTTTCTTCCACCTTCAATTAAGCTAGTATGGGTGGAGAGCTGCTGCTGAAAGAGCGACAGCCAACATACTTGCACACCTGTCATTCTTTCTGAAGTATGTGCGTATCTACTTTATTAAACACCGGGCAAAGAGCCAAGGATGGTTTTGCTACCTTCCTCTGTTGTAATCGGATCCATCTAGTACGTTCAGGAATGTATCTACAGGAGTGCAGCGCAAAGGATAAGCAGCTCAAGCTCAAATTTCAAGTGGCTTGATTGTACTGCAGCTACCAAGTTACAAATTTCCACGTATCATTGTCTGCGTCAGTGGAAAACCGGTGGTGCGGTGGTAGGACGGTCATTTCTCATTACGAAGGTTGCCATCCATCAAGCCTGACCGAAAACTCTACTTCAGTGCCGGCATAGGAGCTGAAATTACGCGACAACTTGAGTATAGCGGTAGCTGTTGCTTTACAAAGCAATGGAATATAGGCGTGGCTGCGCGTAATAGACCAGGGTTTATAGCTGCTTAGGTACGAAATTTGTACAGGTGTTCACTTTCTTCAGGTTACCCGCGCATAAAAGGAAGCATCTTATGCTTATTGAGCCTTAAAACTGCATTTTCGTTGGGGTTACCCACAGGTCGAGTTTCGGGGTTGACGCTTTTCAGTTCTCATCCGTCACGGGTTTCATATCAAGTGCCCGGGTGGGCCCCCATGCAGCGTTTAGGCAAGTTGGAAAGATTTTCTTTAGGGGGGTGATGAAAATCTGGATTCGTTTCCCCTTGTATTCAAAACAAGGGAAACGCGTAAATTTGTTCAACATCAGGGGCCCCGTGCTGTGGTTCGTTGAAATGTGCAGTAGGTTACAGTAATTGTACTCTTGCTTTGCCAAGTTGGTGGGGCGGAATTCAACAATGGAAAAAAGAAGGATGGAGCTGGTCGCTGACATGTTTTAACAAAAGACTCAGTCCTTTCTGGGCATTTCCAAGGAACCCCGAGCAAGCCCAGATTTATGATACCACCTACTTGTGCTAGTTTGATTGTCCGGTTTTATGTGTGGTCATTCAACGTTGTTATCCCTATATGAGACTACAGACAGAGAATTGTACGCTAAAAGGGAACAAAAAGGACAAAGGGAGGAAAGGATGTGTGCCTGGATAGATATTATAGCAGATTGTTGGACAACTACAGTAGCACGGTAGTCGTATCGAATTGCTTAACATTTTTTTCGGTTAAAGAAAAAGCCAGGGTGCCAATTATTCCAAAACCGGAAAACGTAGGCGCTAACATAGCTGCGTATCAAAAGTTAACCGGATGGCTCCCCAGAGTTATGGCGCTAATTGGCCCTTCTTTTCAAGAGCACTGGATTGTAGTTCGTTTTAGTGTTTTTGTTTCCAAAAAAGTACCTGGCGAGGCATATTTTGCCCCCAGTGGCTTTGATAATTACGAGTCGCGCAACACAACGCAACGGCGTAATGTGAAGGCGGCCCGATATCCTACCACCAACAATGAATATTACCTAGGTTCCTTGTGCGCTCCACCATGAGTCGGGGGAGGGGATAGCGCTGACAGTTGCGCTAGTTTATTTTGCTTAGACGCGCACACCCATTATTCGGGGACGTTTAACTTGATGAATGGCGAAACATAAGCTTTAGCAGGAACATGCCTTTATACCGTGAAGTCCAATGAGGAAAAGTACAATGGGTTTTAATGGCTCGGAAACTAAGGCTGTATTTCCACTATCTACTTAACAAAGCGCAACGTGCCAAAGTAACCCATGTTAAAGCGCACAAAATAGAGACCCGGTCGGGCCAAATTCATCGTTAAGTGGGGGAAATTCACGCAAATTTAGTTCTTTGAATTGCATTGAATCCATAAAAATCTGTCAAATTCAAAGTGTAGCATAATATGAAGTTCTGGTGTTGAATTTGTGCCCAGATCTAAAACAGACAGAATAAAGTAAACTACCGCTAACAGTCGGATAAGCCCAGATTGCGATAGGTAATGAAAATGTTCGCCAACATACGCAGTAACACCCAGATAGGTGACGTGGAGAAGGCTGTATGTCGATATAAATGTAGGCTGTGGGCACATCGGATTTTATAAATTGGTAGAAACCGAAATTTGTTTCTATACTATGCATTTTTTTGCAGTGCATTTGCAAAGTTAAAACACATAATTGAAAAACAGTTCTCGTAATGGAGTCTTCCAACTAAATACACCGGTTGTGGTCTATTGCCATTGTCAAAGTCTTACACATTAGCTTTGTCAAGTTACATGAAATACGCTAATAGGCTTTTTTGCGTTTTTTTTTTAATCGTCTTAAAGCAGTTGTTTTAATGTAGCTCAGTAGAACCATAAAATTGGAAAAATTTCAAAATGGCTTCCACCCGTCATTGTTCCAGAATGACAAGAGACATAGAAACAGTTCTCTAAGCTTCAGGTTTTATTGTGCTGACCACTTTCTTTTGTTGCTGAAAAAATTGCCTTAAGTTATTTCCGGAAAAAATTTGTACTAGCATTACATACATATCCAAATTCAAAAAGAATTTTGAGCGTTGCTTCCTGTGTAGGATTTAGTTAATGAGATTGTTAAGCTTAAAATATCGGAAGGTATCTAAACGGCATCTTTCTCATTCGGGCAAGTATTTGTTATAATTTACTCCAATTAAAAAATAAGATTTTTCTTCCATTTTTTTCGTTCAGAAGAAAAAATGAAAATGAAGATGGGTGAAGATATGTTCAAATTCGACTTACTTTTTATCTACGAATTTTTTTATCATGTCGGGTTCCAAAAACGTTTCAAGTTCGGAGTTTATTTCATGCCTTTTTTCGTGTTTTTGACAGTTTTACCTGTTTTGACGTGTTTTTAACAATTTTCACTTACGTTGTGGTCTGAGCATTGTAAAATGTCTGTTCATGGTAGTTTTAGCTTGAATTCCCCAAGTTGACTTGAAGTTTACCCACTTGCTGATTTTTAATCAACTGTGCGAATCAATCCTGTTATGTGCGTACTAAAATGCTGGCTACACTTATATCAAGGCCAATCTAGCACGAATATCACCTCTGCAAATGCAAACGCATTCGTAAACGCAAATCCGAAATCCTTTGTAGTTTATTTATTTCTTATTATTTTTAATCCTGGTGCTCTTTTGCCAAGGAAGTTTTTTTTCGGCAAGGGTCATGGCTGTTTCATTGCACTCGCAAAATTGGCTGCCATTTAACAATGAAAGTGGTTATAGCCTACAGGGTGCGGGTTCCATGCCAAGTTAAAGGAGTCGTAGAAGCTTGTGCGACACGTAAAGCAAAGCGGTGCTCTCCGACTCGAGTGCTGAAAATGGTGTCCCCCAGGGAGTGGGGGTAACAGGAAGGACTACGTCTATGCATTTTGTCCTCTTAAGACTCCAGTTATTGAAAGTTTTATGACATTTTATTCGTAGCATCCCCATGCGGTATTTGGATGACCGCTGTAAAGCGCTCTGGAAACTGTGGCTGCTCCCAATCCGAAATCGGCGGTGAATAGTACTTTAGCTGGTCGTATAGCGTTTTCTACCGCCAAAGACTCGAGAAGTTATTGTCACGATATCCGTCTTCTGTGGCGGACAAGGGAGGTCCTTCTTTTCTCTCGCGCGTTAGCTATGGATATGACGATTCGGTAGCATTAGAGCTGACCGAAAGGGGCGTTTTTCGTTTTAGATTTATGGCTCTGCCATAGTGTAGATGGGCTTCCCGGGCTATTGACATGCGACTATTAATATTGGCAGACCCCCATTCCATGGCAAGTAGTGGCGCCGGTTTATGACAATGGCATTGGCGGCTTTTGGCTAGTCAAGATGTCCTGGGCCGCACCACGCTCTTTCGAACACAGCAACTCAGCTTGCTTAACGACCCGGGGAAACATAGCTTTTTGCTTTTTATTGTCACCCACACGTCACATCGCTTCCCCTCTTCCTTTTACGGCAGAAAATTACCTATCATAGGCGCATCCGTTATGCGTAAGAGGGGTAAGAGTGGGTACAGGTGACGAGACAGTTAATGCGGTCGTATACGTGCACACTGTGTGTACTCGCCACAGATGCCTCAAAAGCCCCACCACTGTCATTTGACGCGTAGTGTATACCAATCTTTCCATGTCATCCATCAACCACGCTGTTATCCGTTACGCCGACGAGCGACAAGCCACACACTGCCCCTTTACATGCAACACCGATTTAAATCTTAGACTGAAAAGGTTTTATACTCAGATTGTGCGAGGGTGCTTTACATGAATAGGAGCTCGGGTGCTCATCGCATAGAACTGAGGATCCCCATAACCCAAGTTCGGGGCCATGGCACAACGAGCCAATGATGAGAATCCGTAACAGTGGAGGCACACGCAACGAATAGGCGGGGGTGTAACGAAAACGACAAGGGCAGACAATTCACCCCCAGGAGAAGAAAGGTTTAAGGTTTCTAGCCAAGCTATCAACCCCCCCCCCCGAATTTTGTGAAGCGCTGTTTCCTGAAAGAATAATACCTGTCAGGAGTTATAAATTATATTGTTTAGCCAGCGTGCGGATGACAGACCCAAGAGACCACAGTCAATAGATGAGACCCTGCCAGAAGAACCCCTGCTGGGGCCGCCGATATCACAAATCGATGCTGTAAATCAGGGGGAGGGAAGAAGAAGCGAGGCAAGCCGAGGAGGAAACCCAAAGTGCAGAAAACTTGAAAAGAAGTTCGGTGAATTATTTTGACAAGGAAATGGAGGGGATACAACGTTTTTCACGTAGGGGAGGACCTTTGGTCATCCCCTGTACTGTAAATTACTCTACCACTTCTGCCCCCTTCTCCCCTTTGAAGGTTCAGGTTTGTATATACAGGAATGCCAATACAGCATCTGATCCGTGGGCCATTGATTGTTGGCACCTTATGGTATGCCGTTTTTCGAACAGTGGTGCATAGTAGTATGACTCTTATTGATCGTCGGCGGTATGTGCCACACTATAGAGTATACAGAGTTCGCACACGAATACCAAGAAGGAGTTTTATAGTTTATAACGTGTAGGGTATTCTTGGTAGGAAAAAAAGGTCTCCAACTGGGTTAAATGCTCCATAAAAGCCTAGGTTTAAGAGCAGGGATACTGGGGAATCGTCATATATTGGGAGAACTCGGGTCTATAGAGTCCCTTAGGGCTACTTTACACAGCGTTAAAAGGGGCCGACTTTATTTTATATTAGACAGTAACTCCCGTCTTAAAAAGCGACGTGTCCGACAGATTTTATTAAGTATGGGGGGAAGGGAAGAATTACGGGTAAAGGCACATTTTAGTCGTGTAGCGTGACACAGCACGAAAAAGGTACACTTTGGTTGGGCTCCCTTGTTCACCTTAATGTCGTAGTAGCGGCAGTTAAATGGCAGTCCCGAAAAAGGGTGAAGAAAGTTTCATCACACCTTGCAATTTGCGAAACACGGGAAAGGGAATATTACTACGCGCAGTGGAGCCTTGCCTCTGTCATTCTCCTTGACGCCAGACTGTCGGCGTCAAATGACAGGACTGTCCAAGGGGTGTCTAAGTATCAAAGGGCGCCGCCTTGTGTGCACTACAGGTGGGCCTGTGATTTCCTCGGCTTGAGCCGGACGCTGATTACTGATTACCTCTACCTTGCTGGACTCTCACGTCCCATTGCGCTGTGTGACGAAAAGTTCCTTAGCGTTTTTTCGCTATCAGCACACCACGACTTCCTACTCGTTTCGGCTGGCCCTCCCCCGTCGTCTCCCCAAGTCCAAAATAATCCGTGTCTTAAATCGTGGAATGCACTTAATATTGTGTACACACACAGGGGGCTTAAAATGCCCGGAAAAGATGATAAAACCTCAGTTGGGGGGAGAACGACACTGAAAAATACATCTTGTGCAAAAGGAAAACAGATTTGTCATTGCGTAACGTTGGTGGTCCGCAAAGCGCCTGTAACGTTCCTGGAATCTTCATCCGCATCTTTTGCAGCCTTTTTGGGAAATCAATTGCAATTCCCTGCTGGTGATTTTTCGGACGGTATGATAATAGCAATTGTCAGGTTTTAAAAGCCAGGGCGAGTGAAAGCCTGCCGTAAAGGAAAGCCCAAGGGGTTTTGGTAGGGTAAAAACGGGCAGGGAGAATGTCATGACTCGTGGGTAAACCCTTACAGGTGCCAAAAGGCTGTTCTTGTCAGAAAAGAACTGTCAATCTCTCCCGGGTCATCACTTGGCTGAGAACCAGCGTCAAAATATGTTGTTTCGGCTGTCAAAAGCGTTGGTCGATTCTGACAGGGACTGTTCTCTTCTAAAGTCAACATGACCATCACTGACTGTAGTACCCGTGGGCGATCACTCCGTTATTGAGTTACAATCCCCCTTCCTCGTTGCCAGTTTTGAACAGTAGGAAAATTTCAAACTGCCAAGCAATAGCATGTCATTTTGAGTCCTTAAGCAAACTAACTGTCTTAATGTAAAAGTTCCTTTTCAACTGACGTTAGGAGATGGTTTGACTTTTGGGTCTTATACGCTATTAGAGTACAAACATCCCTTGCGTAAAAACAACACCGGTGATCACCCAACAGTTTTTACAACCGCGTAAACTCAGAAACCAGACTATAACAAGGTTCTACTGTGTTGCAACAGACCGACGTCTTCCATCTGGAGAAAAGTCCCCGAGGGAGGGCGCCCCCGCTTAACGGGCGCACAACGCCCAGTGTTGTGCTGAAGGCGTTCTCTATCGCCAGGCAAGTTCCCAATTTACCTATGGCGCTGCACGTTTACCCACAGCCAAAGTTATGGATGTGGAAGTCTTCCAATATTACAAAACTCCCATTTTGTGTGTGTGACCCATCCATCGGGACGTAAAACCGCAGCGGAAGCCTTTTACACGCGAGCTTGTCGAGGTTGCCGTCTGATTTATGGGCAGTGGCAGCCCTTTTTGCAGCCTTTGCCATACATCTAGTAGAAAGGCGGGTGAAATATGGTTTTGGCCCCAGCTCCAAAAGGGGCATGACACTATTCACATGTCGACTCTAAGTGACCTGAGCTGCCATTAGTAGGCGGAGTGGACTTTTTGCAGAAGGTAATCAACATGCGAAAAGGGGGTTTGCTTCAGAGAAGAGTAATGGCTTTCCTGCCACTCTTCTATATGCATGGAACCGAATTTATGAAGCCGTTTTTCTCCTTGACTATGTTAATTTACTTTTTCGTCCAACTCTTAAGAACCTCAATATATTTGTGCACTCCCCCCCCCCTCCCTTTTCCTTCAAGTAAAGAAAATCCCCGCCCCTCTAGCCTCGTTTTCCTCCGGAGCAAAAGAAACGTTGTACTGCTATATAGCGATATAGCAATATGTGAGGTCTGGTGGCGCAGCAGCAGCTAAAGCGGCTGGGACCTGATCTTCAGCAAACTAGAATCTCCTGTCGTCATAACTCTAACGCTAATAGTCCCATTGTAAAGTAGGGAGCATGGGTCGTTTGTTTCGCAGCCCCTTTTGGTCGATGCTGTGCTGGAACTCAAAGTGGGAGATGCCCAGACAACAAATGTGCTGCCTGCTTTTCCATAGGGCCTCATTATTCTGCCTGCCGCAGCACATCAACTCTACCGCTTTATTACGGGTGAGCGGAGACAACAGCCAATTTTTTCCTTGCCCTTTTTTTCTCTTCTATACCAACGCTCCCGGAAAGTATACACGAACTCGAGTCGAGGGAACCAGAAAAAGAAAAGAGCACTAGCGTCTTTTTAACCCCTATTCGAACACTCACTCGAGAGAAACACTGCTGCTTGGCACGCTCGAGTGTTGCCCGCTAATAGCGCGACCACGTATTGTCGTTGTCAGAAAAGTACCTAAGCGGAGAAAAAAAAGGAGAAACGGAGGTATTGTAGAAGCAATGGGCGGATCGAGAGAGCAATGCAGGGGGCGGATCCCACTTCGTCGTTCACCTGGTACGCTGGGTTGGGCAAAGAAAGGAAATATGGCAGAAGACAAGGGGGCATGGTTTCTTGCCGCTTTTCCTTACCACTGCCCCTTGACGAAGCACAACTCGAAACCCGGGAAAACGACTTTTCGGGAATGGGGCATGCATGCACACTACCCTGCCGTTAGCGGCTTAGCTTTGATATCCAAATGAGTCTACTGAATTGACCCAACTTGAAAGGCTATTCAGTTGAGAAGTTTTAAAAGCTGACCGATTTTTTTATATAGAATTCTTCTTCGTAATCTTTTACCTCGAGATTTTTTCCGAAAAAAATATATTGCTTTTCCTTCATGCAACTGAGCCTCAGAAAGCTTGTAAAGCGTTGACGAGCTTCTGTGAAGTTGTTGAGAGACTATTTAGCTACTCTAGTGAGCCTTTTCGCACGCTATATGGTGGTTGCGGGGCAAATAAGGCCTCGGTGAAAGAAAATGGCACTCTAATACGATGTTGCAAAGTTGGGTAACGTCAAACATAAAGTAGACATGAAAGCTCATGTCTATTTCCCTGTGAAGGCCACCATGAAGCCCGCCCATAGTCCCCCATTAACCTGCCCAGCAGGGGCGCTACACAAATTACAACCTGTCACAGCATACGGTTATCACATGCTGACGTCGAAGGGATGCCGACGTTTCACTGCTGAAGAGTATGGAACGCCCTGATGAACGATGCAGAAAGTTCTTCGTCAGCACAGCAAAGGACTTGGAGTACTAGCCCTCCTGCCATTCACACTTGAGGGGTATGGAATTAACAGAGACCAAATAAAAATTTGTACATAAAAATCAACAATAAAATAATAAAAACAGGCTACTTTCTTTATCAACTCTTCTGTTTTCAAATATTACTTTCTAGAGCCAATACTACGAAATACGGCTTCATTAATGAGATTCGCAGGAAAATTTGAAGTATACGACACAACATAAGCGAAAACATACAGATTAAGCGAAAGGCCACGTCGGTTTTCATATTAAAAAGTGTTTTTATTGACACGAAGAGGCTTTCAGAGGAACTCGAGTTCCTATGCATTAGATAACGCTCCGTAGCGGGGGCTATCGGTAATAATTGTGACACGTTGGTTGATGCATCATAGAGTTATTGTGAAAAGCTATTCAGCTAAGAGTATATTGGAGTTGACTTGTAACCGCGGTCCCATAAGGAATACCATTGTCAGTTCTGACGGATGACCGCAATATTGCAGGGCACAGCTAAAGGGGATGGTCTTTGATGTGGTAGTCCTGAACCGAGCCAGGCAATCAGCGCCGTAGTCGACCATCAGTCAGGCGCGCTGTCTGAAACCCAGCTTGCACCCTGGAAGCCTGTAATGGGCGCGTGATGGACACAGCGGTGTAAGCTTGACAGCCGTGGTAACAAACGATGAAGGATAGCGGCGCGGGTGGCATTTACTGACAACCCGTCCAAGTCGACATGATCGATGGGCGCCAGGCATTATAATGGCCCATCAGGAGGCCCAAAGCCTTATGGGAAGGAGGAAACAGAGTTTCATTTCTGCCAAAAACTGCGCAGAGAAGTTCCCAAAGCTGTGAAAAACGAATGCCAAGAAAGCTTAGGAACTTGGCCAATATTGTGTTTGCTTGAAAAGGACTTCATTGCATCTTAAACGGTGCCTTCATATAAGGGATAGACAGCGGAAGTCTGAAGCGCCGAAGGATTTTTCGACCGTTCTCCCAAGAAACGCATGGTAAAAGATATATCGTAGTTAATTTGCAAATGTGTAGATTGTGTATATATTGCCTGCTAAGGATCCCGAGAATTTAGTGCCGAGGGTCTGATGGATAAATTTTCGACAACACCTCAGGGAAAAGCCAAAAGGCTGTGCCGTTTCGTGTTTCCTTTCCTTCTTCCTTTGTGAACCTTGTGAGTGATGATGTTCCCAATAGGGGCGCGAAAATCTAACAAAAACGTCCATCATTTATTCCAAGTCATTTTGTTGCTCAGCGGTAGACCTTGATTAATTGCTCTCAAGTCAAGATCCCTTTCAAAAGCAGTGGGGCATTTTCGGGTTCATGCTGCGAGGCTTGAATCTTTCTAAACATAAAAACTGCTGAGCTGACTTCCATCTTGCAAAGCGCAGGCACAACAATTGGAGACATGACACCTGAATAAGTTTGATTACACGTCTCCTAAATTCATGAGAAACTCTGTGTTGAGAAACCAGGCGGCACACCTTTTATCTCAAGGAGGGAAATAACAACTCCAACCGGTCACCACTTAGTACGCGTTAAGCCTCTTCAGTTCCAGACCGTAAACTGCGTTAAGGAACTTGGCGATAACGCAAAAGACTTTGGGAAGTGTTGCCGCAAAGCTTCTAATGTTCAAAGACACTCGTTCTAAATTTGTATAACAAACCATAGAGTACCACAGTATCCCTATCCGAAATTTCATTGCAGACTCGCGGCTTCTCTGCTTATTTGCTGCTTTCTGCCCCGCGCCAGCATGGCGCCTTGCCGCCCACGAGGAGTGCAATCATACATATGCCAAACTTCTGGCCGCCGCAACCCAGCGGCTTGTCGTTCTCCAAAGGAGTACGCCATTCATCACGACACCAGGACGACTTGATTCTTGCTTGGAACTTACGTCTTTTGCGGCCACTTTTCAGAAAGGGAGACGTCAAGTGTTCTTCACCGAAAGAGGGGGCAATTTTACCAGCTTTCCTATCCGTATTGTGCGAAGGATCTGTTATTCTTTCCTTTCTTTGTGGAGTTCAGGTAAATCGGATCACAGCCACGTTTTTTGGTGGCTAGCTGTGTCGACCTTTCAAAGCCAAGCCATTGATTTTTTTTACACCCCCCAGTGGAGTCTACAACTGGGATAGGTAAGCTAGCCGAATCTTCTTGGGATGACTGTGCTCACATGGTAATGTTGCGAATAGACATGACGAGGTTTAACAGAGTATCGCGTCGTCCACCCTGGAAGAGGTTGGCTTAGCCGTAATGTCAAATCAATACACACCAGCAAAGGACACAACGCACAATGATCCGATATAATGTATATCGAAAAAAACTGCTGGTTCGGATGAGGTTGGTTCTAGTGCACGAAACGAAAATGCTGATTACTGAAAAACATCGAAGGCCTCCCTGGTCTCATGGACAAGTGATTCAATCCACGGACAGGCACCCCCTAGGGTCTCATGTCCACGGAATGGCGGGCGGCGTGTTTCAAAGACCGCGCTGTCATCATCACTCGCGCTCTGGGTGGTAAGCAAGGGGGCAACTCTGCAGGAGACTATTGTCAGCTATCCCCGTGCAAATCCCCTAGGAAGAACCTGCCTAGGGTCTGTAAAAAGAAAAAAGCCCTGGCAAGATCTACAGGCTTTTCAAGTTGAAGCTATTCTCCTAGGCGGGGCGCTTGAAGCATTCCTAATAGTGGAGCACTGCTCCAAGGGGCGTAGTTTGCAGAAGGAGGCGCCTTCGAATGTCTTTTGTTCTGCGCGGCCCATGCACCTCGCCTGGAGGTATTTCGCTGCCGTGCTAGCATACGGTGCAGCGGTCGATACGCTCGCCGGCTTTACGAGCTTCGCTGCGGTTACTCCTAGCAAAGCCTGGTGCCAAACCTCAGTTTCACAGCGAACACCACGGAGTAAGGTTCTCAGTCCCGGAAAGTTGGAGTGAAAGTCGTAGGATTTTAAGTGCCGAGAATTTGTGGTTACACCATCACAGTTTGTGAGTGTGAAAATATATCAAGTGCCAGAAAAAAACAAGAAATATTTTTGGGTTCTGTTTGTGAGGATGCTTGTGCTCGAATCAGGCCCATCGACAAATATTACAACAAGCCCTACCAGTATGTTGACCCCTGGGGGTAACCAGTACTTGCAGCCGGATTACTTGTCACCGTTACCGACTACGGTAAGCGTTTGTTGTGTTTGTATTCTGTGTGCGTGATGCATGTGTCTGTGGCAGGAATAGCATTTTTAAAATATTTTTCTATTTCAATTTGTAGCTTGACGCCAAACGCAGTCCGTTGGCACTTTTGGCTCAAACGTGTAGTCAAATCGGTGCTGATCCTCCTCCACCTCAGTCGAAATCGACATCGGACCGCAATAAGAAAGATAGCTTACACATCGAAGGTGGTGGTAAAGCTAGCAAAAGCCCCCCTGCTGACCGTCAATCCTTTAAACCCTACGATGCTGCTGCTCGTCGGGACAAAGAACATAACAAGAATGAGAACGACGGCCGGGACAGCAAGCAAGGTTTCCAGTCTCCTGCTGTGAGCAAGACATCGACACATAATGCGACAACACCGACAAGCACTGCGACTGTCTCAGCCGCGGGAGTCACAGCTTCCGTGTCATCTTCATCTTCTTCCACTTCGGAAACGAAAACAACTGACGCAACGAAATTGGACTCGGGTCGCACTACTGCGTTGGATATGTTACAGGGACTGCCGAAAGATATCCCATTAGGAACGTATCGCTCTCCGACGAGCAATTTGGGACCTTTCGGTGGTCTAGGTCCTTACCCGGGCCTCGATGCAGCTGCCGCGGCCGCACTGGGTTTCGGAGCCAACCCAGCCGCGTTTCGACCTTACCCACCTTTTGGATACACATCTCCGGCGTCTCTGGGCTTAGGCTTGCCCGGTTATCCGAATTTGAATTACGGACGGGTGAAACCAGGTGAACATATGCTCCCTGGTATGCCTTTTTGTCGGGATCCTTATTGTACAGGGTGCCCAAGTAGTTTATTGGGTATGTCCAATCCCGCTGCAGCGGCAGCCGCCGCTGCTTCTGGTGGCGTTTGTCCTGCAGGATGTACCCAATGTGACCACCAAAAGGTCCCCTTGCACCACTTACCACCTTCGCACCCGGCGGTGAGTTCTGCCGCTGCGACAACGCCAGCCACTTCGACGACGGCAGCCACCGATTTTAGTCCGACTTCGACCAGCCAACGGCCGTACGTTTGTAACTGGATTGCCGGTGACACGTACTGTGGTAAGCGGTTCCCTTCTTCCGAAGAACTCCTCCAACATCTCCGTACCCATACAAGCCTTTCTGTCCCTACTTCTGACGCAGCGGCTTCCTCATCTTTTTATGCCAACCACCCCATGCTCGCTGCATCGTCCACGGCTGCTGCGGCAGCAGCAGCGGCGTTACAGAGAACATATCCTACTCCTCCATTAAGTCCCTTGTCGATGGCTCGGTACCATCCGTATAGCAAACCGAGTGGTGCGTCGATATCCGCTTTGTCGTCCCCTAACCCTTTGCAAAGTCTCAGCTCAAGCAACGCATTCTTCTCAATGGGACAATTAGGAGCTGGAAATGCACTTTCATCCTTGTCAGCACCGAGTCACCTATCAACAATGGGATCACATAATCCCCTAGCTTCCTACGGGGCTACTAACCCCCTCTCTGCTCATCCCTTTGCTGCATATTACCCCTCATCATACGGGCTTTACGGACCCAGGCTAGGTCCCTCCGTGTTACCTTAAAAACCCCGTTACCCCAAATTTCTGAGAAAAGTGGATTTCAGAACGGTTTCTGGCCTTGATTTGTGTGCAAGTTCACTTTTGCTCCTTACGTTTGGGCTAACATTGTAAAAGTGTTAGTAGTACACCTCCTCCCAGTGTGATAAAAATAAGCTTGATTTGTACGATGAGTGGCTAAGAAATAAGTGGTTTTAGTTTGAAAACAAATGCACTAATGTGCTCTGTGATGGTTTTGAGCTGTTATGCGTGTAGAAGTCACACATCCCTTGTTTTGACCGACTTGTATATTTCATGACTCAGATTAAGAAAATGGAACTATATTATTGTTTGCTCATAAAAAGGGCGTGTATATAAACTATTGAACATTCGACCTATACAAAAACATTTCACCAATGCATTCCATAAGATTGTTTGATTTATTTAATTTCAAGCTTGTATTTCAGATCTCACAATAGCCAGCCCTGTCGACGACGTCATTGACCGAATATATGGATCTATAAATCAATGTCTTATATGTAGTTACAGTCGTTATCTCTGTCCACGTTTCCTGCTTTCCATTCACTGTGCAAAGCTGCAAACCCAAGCCAGCGTTAGAAAGGTTGTAAATTCACGACCCTTACTGTCGGGTTGAGCCATTTGAACGTAGTACGGTCACCAAGATAAATAGAGACTAGTTCGATGAGTATCAAGTCGAGGAATAATAAAATTGCGAAATACATTAGGCGTTTCCTCTTTATTTCAGGTGCAGACGCGAACCTGGCATTAGCGTAGTTGAGACAAACGGGCTGGGTTGGGTCGGGTTGGCGTTTGCCGGTGGCGTGTGTGACGTTCACTGATACCAGCGGCCAGGGGAGGAATTAACAGTTTCAAAACAAAACGCTTCTCGTATGCTTCCTATCTCTGACGAGGTTTTTACTGGCGTGACTGAAATACTTTGTTATGTATTCAAGTGCGTTTTTATCTGTCATAGTGTTGGCCAGGCTGAAGTATTTCTCAGTTTTTACCGTCGTTTCATAATACCCTTGGTGTCATTGTTTTCACAAAATAGTTAAGAAATGGCTTGGCCAAGATCGCCCCTGGCAGCTGCACGGTAAGTGAAAGTTTTACATGAGTTACAATTCAATGGTAACTGCCAAACGACGATGGCAGTCAAGTTGTAGCATTATTTCTCTCACCAGTTTCATTTAGTAGGACTTGAGCCTTGTCGCTAAGGCTTGTTCGTATGATAAACGTCAGAAGCATTATTTACTGTTGTTCACAAGCAGCTGTGGTCTGAGTTAATACCCACGAGCGCACAAGTCATGTTATTAGTGCCATATTCATGGGACTCGTAAATGTTGCTCGCCTTTATAAATTCAATAGTCGTGGCCACTCGTGGCAACTTTTCTATACGCTGAAAAAGCCGTGAATGTCACAGTGTTCTGTCGTCGAATTCCCAAGAAACCACTTAACAAAAAAAGAAAGAAAAAAAAATAGACAAAAGTTAGCCCCAATCAACTATAATGAAACTTACTTGAAAACTGCCTTATTGCAAAATTAAAGAAAACCTTCGTGTAGACCACAAATAATCTTTGGCCTATCTAAAATCACGAACTTACTTTTCGGGTCCTTTTCCAATTATTTACTGATAGAAACTTGGTTCCCTTTGCCAAAGACTCTAGTTACCTGGGAAAGGGCATCTCTTTTTTTATTTCCGAAGTGAAAAGAAGACTTCTAACGTTTTAGTTCAGTTTCATAGAACCGGAACATCGGTGACAGGGTCTTGGGAATAACTGATATAGAGCACAGGAAAGTTTTTGCAAAAGTTGGAGCCTTTTTTGCCTTGAAACGCTTCGTCTTCTATGTAATACGTGACTAACCTTCCGCTTTAGCAAGAAAACAGGAATTCTGCTTGAATTGCTGGTGTACTTTTACCGTTCGACAAAGGCTTCCTTTAAACGGGATCGTTTAGCTTCTTGTTGGCCGATCGGAAGTATCACGCACACTGTTGTATACCTTTTCTAATACTGTAGCTGTTTACTTGAAAGGTTTCCTGCACAATTAATTATTAGCTTGGCAAAAAGCTCATGTAATCTCTCAGAAATGCGGTAACAGGGCTAACCAAGGCTTAGCGTCAGCTCAAAAGGGTCTTACCATATTAATTAAAAAATGGAGACGCAAAATGTTTCGCCTTCATTCTCTAGTTACACTGACTGAACCACTACGTACTCATTTCTTTAATTTGAACCTCAGTTTATTAAAAGTACAGAAGGAAGCCCTCTAATCCAGGCTCGCTTTAACCAGCCAAGATTTCGGCAAGACCTCGACTGGGCTTTTGTGCTACTTTCTGGTGCGTCAAAGCACGCATAATCACACAATATTATTTATTACTGAAATAAGTAGATAAATAAATGTCATAAGAAATGTTTACGTGCTTACATTTAAAAGTATCCTAAAAATCATTGCACACTTTTGCTCGTACTTATCTCGTCTAATTGCTGTTTCAGCTATTTACTAATGTCTTTATTATTTTTGCCATTGTATTTATTTATTTGGCATTTTTATTTTTGCTTGGTCGAGTTAACCATATCTTTGTTTTGTTTCGTTTTACCCAGCCTGGGCACTTAAAGGCTGGATAAGAGGACACTTAAATTGAAGTTCGTTGTTTCGAGACTTGAGCGGGTAAAGTCATTTTTGGTCGTAAGTAAGAATGTGGCTTGGATGCGATTTTCTTTCTTTTCTCTGGAGAACAGGAAGCTCTGAACGTGAAACACTTTGCTTAGCTCGCTGTTGTGTTCCCAAGCGCTGGTTGTAGCTGTCGGTAGTTCGTCAGCTACCAGCTCATTGTCGGTCGTAAAATGACCATTAAGACGCATGGCGTCGACGTCGGCTCTGGTCCTTAGGTCCTTGTTGCATGCCAAAAGTGCAAGTGTTGAAAGCGAGGACGAGCAGCTGTCTGACGTCACTTTTCGTTGCTGCCATCAAGTTTTCATCACTGCCGTTGACGGCTGTGGAGGAAAACTTGGGGACTTCCAAGTCGGTAGGGCGCCAGTAACTTGGAACCGAAGTGATGCATCTGTTATAGAATGTGTAGGTGCGTTCACAAGCGACGCCCCTTCGCCTTCTCTGCTGAGATAATGACATTCGGGTGGTGGAGTGAACGCTACGGTAATACTGTACAGCGTCTACCTCCAAGATAATCTTCCGCTTGCCAAAAACTGTCGCTCTGTCAACATTCGCATGTGCTGGTGTGCTCCTGCAAAGCTCTGTTGTTCGCCATAAGGACAAGTACTCCATCTTCCTTTCAGAGAGGGGAAAATGACCTGGGAGACGCGTAGTTATGGTATCGGGAGGACCAAGGCAACGTCAGCTCCTACTTTCTTGGCTAGAAGTGCTGTTTACCATGTCAGTGGTGATGAAAAACATGAAACGGTTGACACAAGCAACTTTGGCGACAAACGCCAAGATGGGTTTGACAGCAATGTTGTCAGTGATGGAAGACTTTTTCTTTGACGGGAGCCTCCCTATCGCCTACCAAATTTCTTCGTTGTCAGATCCTAAAGGCTCCTAAAGAATTTTCATTCCTTTTTGCGCATTTCTACCTCGATCATATTTCAGCATTTTGGAGAACTTTATATCGCTAGGGTTATTTCGTTAAAAAAAGCGGGGCCAAGTTATAATCGGTGACAAAAGCAGTAGTTCGAGCTCCCCAAGGTTCCCGGCGTGTTTCAACTCGGCTCCCCGGCCTGTCAACTCTGCCCCTAAGTAGCTTGGAACGCTTCTGTGAAAGGAGTTTTGTCATTCTTGTCCCGGTAAAGCCCTTCACGTCTTTCACGCCTTGTGTGCTGCATTGTGCCCTTCCAATAGCGTGGTACTTCGGGATTAAATCCCAATCCTTTATACTCGTGACAGCCTAACACCTCTTACGCTCGTAAGACCTTAAGATAACTTTGGGGCTGTGTAATTTGAAAAGAAAATTCCCCGAGTCATTTAGGGAATTTGTCAGTTTCACGGACGTACCCTTTTTTTCTTATTCAACGTTAACTTTTTTCCGTTTTTCTCCACCAATAACCAGTAGCTATACTCTTGAGGTAAGAGAGGGGGCTGCTCATGTTCTACATCACCATGATAGATGATCAAACCTGAAACTCCCCTAAAGGTTGGTTAAGAACAAGAACGATGGGTTTTGGGTCCATAGGGACCCCACAATTTTGTGGCGTTCCCCCGCTGTGACCGCTTTTCAATGCAGGCTTGTTCATCACCCGAGCCCGGGCTTGCCAAAGCCATGCAACCTGTGATTAGACGTCGTTGAGATTGTTATTGAAAAGCTAACCCCCATTCAAACCAGAAGGAGAACGCGACACCCTCCCAAAGAATATTAGGCGTTACGAACTTGGCATAAATTTTTGAGTGTATCGAATTCGGATGTATGAGCCACGGCTTATGGGTTTTATTGTACGTGTACAGAGCACGGAAAACCAAGAGGAAGAAACGTGTCGCGTAGCAAAGAACTTTTTCGAGGGGACGGAGAATATCAGGCAAACAAGGGCACAGGGCGTTGCATGGAAGAGACAAAAGTTGTAGAACAACTCTGCGGTGTTAAGTGTGCTGGGGAAATAAAAGGTCTCCTAGCAAAATCTACATGCTTTTGCTGTACAATACCTAATGCTTAACGCTAAGCTGACATCACGCTTTGTAGATGTGTGGGGGACTTAGTGTGGGTTTACACGGGAAACCACCCGCCTCAATGGAACATACCACGCTATTGTAGAGAACTTGCCAAAAAGTGAGCCAAGAAATAGGCCCTTTTTTTCTAAGCACATGGGCACTTGCATAACAATGAAAAGTTCGCATCGAGGCAGCTTTGTGGTTATCATAATTGTCTGCATCACGCAAAACCTGCGTGTTGAAGTTAGAGCCTGTCCTTTGGCTACTTTGCTTTTGAATACTATGTAGTCAGTATAAGTGACTACGAAAAGGTTGCATTGGCAAAATTCAGTTTTTTATTACTTCAGTATATTTGTGCGTTTTGATGTTTCCTAATGAAATAAAATATAATTTCTTAAAGCTTTAGCAGAATTGAATTAGCTCAGAACTGAGAAGTTAGGACTTGGGCGAGCTTAACCTTTCAATATAGGGGACCTGCCTTTAAATGTTGAATCATTTAGGCAATTAAAAAAATATCGTATTCATCATATTCTGTGGAGAGTAAAACTACGGTGCATATACCTGTTCACATGATTGAGATTCATAAGCAAAAAGCTCTACCAAAATTTGGGGTTAAGGAGTCAAATTTTGAATTTTTACTGGAAAACATTAAAAAGTCAGGCATTGATGTGCTTTGAAGCATTTTTTAACTACTTGTTGTCGAAAACAAAATTTAAATTCTGTTGCTAATATAAGAGAATTACCTAAATTGCTTATGGCTTTTCCCGGTTGGCAACTTCAAAATTAGGTGGTAGATTTGAAGTCCGTTTCTCACCAGAGAACCGCTTGAGGTGGCTATAGTGCAGCTTGATGACCACTCCCCGAAATTCTTTTCTGTAAAAAATAAAAAAAAAGAATTAATCGCTTGTCTCAAACTTGTTAAGTTCTGAGCACAAATTTCTAGTCAGTGTGCATTAAATGTGTATGATTCAGAGCTTACTGTCAAGTATTGCTACGAGTTAGGCCCCCTGTTGACCAGTTATTTTTTGGAAAAATGCCGGAAATGTTGAAAATATTTATTTTTGTAGGAGAATTAATGCACCGAAGTTTTAGGTGTCTGAAAACTTCGAATCAACCAAAAAATGTGAGAGTCTACCATCATAGTTACGATAGAATCCTGGCTCTTGGCGGCCGCTATGGAGGAAATGTGTAAGTTGAGGCAACGCAATTACAATAATCTTCATAAGAATGCTTTAAAGGAGAGATTTAAAAGTGGAAATGGTATAACTTTTGCAGAAAAATAATATGTTCGCATTGCAAGGCAAGCAAACGCGCACGGCCACCTCGTGGAGGCACGCAAGATAATCCGCACAATGGAAGTATCTCCCGCATGATCTTATTACAGTCTGCTCCAACTTGACCGCATGCACCGTACAGTTTGAATTTTATTTAAAATTATTTTATTTATTTAAAATTAAATTTTATTTATTTAAAATTAAATAAATGTAAGAAGGTAAAAATAATGAACAAAGTTTTTTTTAAAAAAAAAAAACTATTCCTGGAAAGTACATAATGAACAGGAAGCCATTTTTTAACTGTAGGAGCAAAGAGACAAAGTGTGACATCTTGATATCGTACTCAGCGTGTCATAGACAAGGTAGTTTCATTTTCATTGCCCCCTTAGTTTTCTTAGCAATGTGGTGGAAAGACAACGGCAAATAAACCATGTGGTAAAAAATCTTAACCGTAAAAGGTGGCGCCACCATTAAATTCTTACCCTCGAAAGTTTAGTTAGACTGTCTATACCTTTTGTTGACAACAGTACCTTCTGTATTAAAAAAAATCAAAATAAAAATAATAAAAAAACTTGACGCACTGTTGCGTGTATAAGTGAGACCTTCTAGAAATTTCCTGTTAAACGACAGATATTTTTTATCGGATTTGTTTAAGAAAAAAGAACGTGGAAGTAAGCTACCCATTCATTGGCCCTTCATTTCCAGGAATGAACGAAAGACGAGACAAGTTTTGCAAAGGTTTCCTAGTAAGGGTTGACTGGCATCAACTCTCCCGTTCTCGTCAGTTATGTCGAATGATAAATCAGCCTTCTTGTCAAAGGTAAAGAGCTGCGTCAGCTAAGTTATTTATAAAACGTGGATGTTACTGACGCTTTTGACACGATGTCCGATGTCCTGTTGTGTCTGCAAGTTGTTGAGCTCTCCAAATCATATTCTCAATAGCTCGGATTTGTTGACAGCACCTTCGTTTCCTTCGTGATTTTCTTACTAAAATGTGTGTGTCTCTTTCCAATTCCATGACTAGGGGGATGTGTGAGAACAAAAGGCCGCAAAGACTATATACGCATTGTAAAGCTTCAATGTTAAGGTCCCCTTGAATATAAAGAACAGCACTCCGCTCTTACACTGACTTGTAGAGGTCGGCTCCTATTCATGTCGGTTTTGTCCCTTGTCTGTCAAGTCAATATTGACTATAGCCATCGTGACAGCTTAGCGGTAGCCGTCACTCCAACCTGCCTGCCTTGTCTACTGTTAATCGTCAGCGTCTTCCAACTCACAATAGGCGGCAAAAGTTATAAAGTCAAAGCTGTTTGACAGGGACGCCCCTAACAAGGAAGTTTTATGATTTTTTCCTACTTAATTTTCATGCGCTGCTGACTTGGTAATTCCGCAGCCAGATTTTATGGCATTGCATTATCCCAAAAAAACACATATACACAAACTTATTGGCATCTTTTTTCCCCCTCCTTCCTTGGTACTCAAAAGTTATTGACTCCTGGTTGAACATATAAGATTTTTTTACATAAATAATAAACGGGCGCTATTAATATTTTTATGGGCCTTGGTAAGCCTCGGTGTGTTCGAAGTTTGGGGGCTTGTACTCAACAGTAGCCGAAATGGCTTCTAGCCATTAGCGATGGCAAGTTGTCTTTCTTTTTCGGAGCCTGAAATTTTAACTTGCGGAAAAGTAATTCAGAGGCTGTCTTGTAACGCTTAGGGTAGGCCAAGCCTATCGCATCAGCGATAAACCCGTTGTGACGGGTCGGCGTTGGACAAAGCCTCTTTGCATGTCCACCTGCCAAGAGCTTTTATTGCCCGCTGAATCCCGCCATGTCGTCCGGGATTGCCGTCTTATCTAGACGAAGTGCCGTCACCTGGAACAAGGAAAGATCGCTGTGGGGTTTTTTAGTGAAGCTCCCTGCGTTCCGTTGCCTTCTTCGCTGCGTCGACTCATTCCCTAGCAGCTCACACGGTAATATGGAGCCGGGAGGACGTCACGTCAGAAAGAGGGATTTGATAGAACCAATGGGGCTCCCATGCTGTCTGTTTTTATGTATATTTCTAGTTAATTCCTTTGAATTTATAAGCCAATTTAGTACACAAAGCGGACAGGCCAAAATTTATAACCGAGAGTTAATAGTACAAAAAAAAAGGCCTCTGCAGCCGTGGAGAGCAATACATGGGTAGTACATTTTCCCGCTTGATAGCACTTTGGCTGAGTTTGGACCAACAGGAATGCTTAAAAAGCCATCTTGACACGACAGTCGTTTGCATGTCAGGACATAATGGCAGTTGAGGCGAGTAGTTTTTCTTTTCCCCCGTGGGCTCGCCCATCAGGGAAGTTACAAATGAAAATGCTCAAGTGCCATACAGTAAGCACACTCAACAGCAACTACTTTGTAGTCTAAGGTCTTAACAGTTAACCCGACCAACATCTCCTTGTGGTGGAGCTCACCGTTACGGGGAACTTTTCGTGAGTGGGGCTAGAAGCAGGTGGACACTTGGGCGGATGCCTTTTCTCTGTTGAGACCCGGAGAGCAGCAGCAAGAAAAAAGAGAGAGTTGTATAATTAATAGGTAGAAGACTGGTTTATGTTATCTGCCGTAGCTCATCCTTGTTAAGCGCGCATTGGTAAAGTTATGCAAGAAGCTTCACATATCAACTTGTCAGTGTTGGCTCAAGAGGGTTTTTTCTTTTCAAGAAGCCGTTGAACCAATTTTCGACGGGGGCTGCCTTGCCCATGATCGCCGAGTAGCAGCGTTGCGGTTCCCCGTCGCCCAACTGAAACAATTTTGCGGCTGTTTTCGCTGACATACGGCGCCCAAGCGGAACAGTAGGCTCCAAAGGTGATTTGGGGGCCTGGTCAAAGCCCTCCATCAAGCCATAAATTTTTACTCACATCCAACCTGCCATGAGTGGTCGTAAATTTTCCCGTCGCAGGAACCCCGGGTTCCCTTTTTAAGCGCGGCAAGCTGGCGCGCCGCTGTTTTAGTGTTGCGATTCACAACGGCAACGTTCTAATTTGCTTGGCGTTGGAATTTAAAGCCAAGATGAAGTAACCACGGTACGGTTTTAACGTTGGTGCCTCCTTTTTTTCCTCCTCAAGAACCAACCCGCGTTGGAGAGTGTTTATGTATACAAGTAGCTAGCTTGGAAAGTGGTGGGTGAGAAGCGATAGCAATTTTCTCTCAGCTTAATATAGGCGACTCCTAATTTTACATGCTCGTCATACCGTCCTAGGGATGTAGCTAGTTAGCCATGATTCATGAGGCGCGTTGGGGCGATGACTCAAAGCCAAGTGCAGCTGTTGCATGACAAGCTTCCAGGCAACCCATTGGCTCTCCCTTTTTGCAACCTCGTTAAAGTCATACATACACTTGTAGCGCGTTCTTTTAAATTCGCCGTATCCCACTCATGGACTGAAACAATGGCGTTTTGTCCTAGCGTGGCAACTTCCTTTTCGGACCTTATTAGATTTACAAGTCATTCAACTAACAATTCCACCAGTGAGCTGTGTCATAATGCGAAATGTGTATTGTTATTTTGTTGGACGCATACAGGTAAAAGTAACTGGAAACGACAACCTTCTGTCAAGAAGGAGCACCAGATTTGGATCCACTTCAAAGTGCAGGAGAGAAAGCTGTCGTCGTAAGCACCTCGTAGTTCTGTGCTCCAATATGGTGCTCGAGAAAATGTTGTTACAAGGGGAGGGTGAAACGGTTATATTACACATTTCTTTCACAGTCTGCCGCGGCTGGGAGACATTATCTCCTGAATTGTTTCTAGTGTTGTTCTAACCCTGGTGCACTCGAGATAGGAAGTTAAAAAAGCGCGAACAAGATTAGGTCCGCCTCGCTTCACCATTGTTGTCTTTACAATTGTAACAGCGCTCATCCGCGCTCCACTATAGTTTCAAGAGGTGCTTTTTTCATTTTCCATGCGGGGTTTTCTTCGCGTTCTCTTTCACGTTACCACGGCCAACGCTGCCCCGTAGCTGCTGCCCGTCGTTCGCCGTTTACGGGCGCCTAGTCACGCTAACGATCCAACCAGCGGGAACGATGGCTGGCGAGCTCTTCCACTTCTTCTTCTTGGGGGGGGGTTGGGGGGGAATAAGCCCCTCGCTTTATCTCGTCCATAAAGAGACAATTTATGACATAGCAGGCCTGAGGTATATCAGACTAGAAAGACGGTCTAAAGCATACCACCTTTTATAACGTTGCGTCGGGCCGAAACAGCGTGTAACGTGAAATAGCTTCTGGACAATATTTTCACATGTTAATATTATGCGAGAATGAGAAGAAAGCCCCGTTTTTACCCTTCCTCCCTTGTAACAGCCGTGGCGGTGCTGTTACGGAAAACCACGAGAAAAGCCGTATTTAATTTTTGTAACAAAACGCTATTGCTTTTTTTTTTGGGGGGGGGGGGGGAATTTAAGATTTTCATTAATAATACAGCATTACTTGTGTATCAGCGGTACGTTTTCCCAGGCAATCATGGGAAAGTGCATTAGAGGATTACCGAGCTGAAACAGTAAAAGCGTTTACGAAGGCGTAATGTCGTGGGTGACGCTCCAAGCCTTTAGAGCACGATTTAATTACATGACGGTCTCTTATCGCCTTTGCTTGTAAAGCCTCTTGATGCTTGTTGTTACTTGAGAGAGAGGGGTTATATGTGTGTGTTTTTATCTTTACCGCCTTGGGTGTGTGTATGCCTTTTCCAATGTCTTGGCTATGGCTGGCTGTACACTATGCCAGCTTAAAGGGCTATGTGGTGTATTTCGCTTTTCTTGATTATAAGAGCCAGAAGGTGGTGGTGAGCCATAAGTCGAGGCAACGGCTCTTGAAGACGTCGCCTAAGTTGCACAGCCTTCCTGTGCTCTTCTTTATGGAGCACTAACTGTCACCGAGCGTCGTTGGTATCCCAGAGATGCAAGGCTCGGAAGTCAAGGGTCTTTTATGTGTCTCTGCGCCGATGCATGGCGACAGATGGAAAGCCATTGAAACGGGCGGTGTCTCAGTTTGAATATAGTACTAGCGAACATAACCATGCCGATCCCGAGGCGACGTGGCCCTGCTCTTGAGAAGCTTAGAGACTTCCAGTGCCAAGAATGTCAAAGAGAGCGTGGTATTTGACTGCTATGCCCACAGTTCATGAAGTATATCAGCACATAAACTCGCTGTCAATTCGGGGTCGGGCATATAACCCGGGGTTTCGGAACTTGTGTCGTCCTGTTTATTCTCCTATATTGCATTGCCCGTAAACTGTAGTTCTTTGCAGTACATGTACAAATGTTTTGATTAAATTGCTTCTGCACTTACCAAAACCAATTTAAATTGTGTGGTTTCAGATTACTCTCTCTAACACACGGTTTTAATCGTTTTACAGAAATCTTCTGTAAAACTAGATAACCCACCTTTTGGACTCTTTTCAGAAAGGCAAACTCATTGTTACCTTGAATCTGAAATGTGAACGACGTAATTTTTGCCTTTAGGAAAACAGTTAACATAACCCTTACTGGCTTAGAATTGCGGACTGTGAAAGCATCAATTCTACTATTTATTTATTCATATTATAATAACTTTCACGTTATTCTATTTTCTTCTACCATCTTTACGTTCAGTTTTATTTTGTATCATTTATTATTATTATTTAAATTCCATGTTTTAATCTTACAAGCGAACACCGCACTTGCCAAGACGAGCCAAAGTATCCCGGGTAATGTTAACTTTCTACAAGCTGGAGTTAACTTCCAGAGTTACCCATTACCGTAATAATGTGCAGTTCTTAACAGTTTACTCTTCAAATTTCAGGGACATGTAGACAACTAGGTTTGAACTATGACTAGTGAAGGGTACTTGTTTGACCAGTAGTCCCGGGTACATATAAATCAGCATACAAGTAAACGAATCCCGAATTCGCCCTTATCGAGGCTCGTTTGAACACGTGCGAGGGACGTGTGTAAATCACAGGTTAACTTGAGGGCTACATGGGGTACGACGGGTAGTGCGAATGTGAACATTGGGTTAAAATTACGCGAGAGCCCCTCTCACCCAGGCTCGATCTAATTAAGTTTTTGTTAAAACTGTCTCATTTAATCAGCTTCCTTTGCCTATTTTAAGAACAGTTGCATTACGAAAGACTCAAAGACAACGACTAAATTCGTCTGGACGTAAAATGAATATTTGTAGAAATAAATGCATTTGCGATTTCTTTACATTAATAATACTTAAACAAACTCTCTCATACTTTTATCATTAGTAGTATTGGCCAATTGTTGCCCAATTCAATGCGAATAGTGTGGATAGCCTACTTCCTTTAATGGGTTATGGACTATTTTAACAAATAAATAAATATAAAAAAATATTGCATATCCTGTATCAGCTACATACGTTTCGCTCTAATTTACTATCTACAACCATTACCGCTAATATTCATCTAGATTAACAAACCTTTGGATAATCCAGTCTGAAGTACGAATTTATACGTATATTTCAAAAGTTTATTGAATGTGAAGCCCAGCGTGGTAAATGACGAAAACTGATAAGTTAAAACGTTGCAATGTGATTGCTGACGTTTTGTTAAGCATTCCAAAGGTGCATGAAAGAGTTCCCAAAAAAAAAGTAAGGAATTGTTGGTATAAGGCTACGTTTTCACGAATTTAGTGACGTACACCGTTCGCTTTGTACCACTAACCACTGTTAAAAGTGTCAGGAAAAACACAGTCTTACCTCACTGCGGAGGGGGTTTTGGACACATTCAAAAGCTTAACGCCTTCTTTGATTCCAACTTACACTTTAACAAACCCAAAATGAGCGAGAACTAAAGTGGCGTCAACAATACTATTTTATTGGTAGGGCTTAACCTTTATTTCAAAGAAGGCTAGTCAAAGAGAGAAAGAGAGAACATACCGACAAGGGGTTCTGAGTAAGATAAATGGTCCACCCGTGGGGCTCTCTTGTGGCTTGAGAAAGTTCAAAAGTCGTGGTGACCACTAACCCGTTTATCCGGAACATGTCATCTAGTCGCAACCAATCCATCTTAGACTTCTTAACATGAAGCATTATTCCTGGAAGGATTAAAGAAAAAAAAAAAAACTCTGCCCAAGGAGCTTTCGCTTTTCGTCTTGTGCTTGATATATATGTAAGTCGCATTCACGTCGGCTAAAAAGCTAAGCTGGTTTTGACATGTGTGTAACTCAGAAAAAAAGTTCCGGCTTTAAATATTAATGACTTATGTACTTCTTTGCTAATAAGAGTAAGAAGTCGAGTATGACTTGAAGTCTTTACGCTGCATGTTCTAGCAAGTATTTTTATATATATATATTTTTCCTAAAAAAAAGGGCTGGCTCCGGTACCACGTCTTACGTTTAATCGGTTTCTTTCCCCAAGTTGGGTTTGTGTGCAAGACATTGGCGGGGCTAGATCTGACAGCTGTAATGAATGGTTCCGTCTTGAAACGCTCGTTTTCCTAAAGCACACGCAGTGCATGGCAAAGGTCTCATTATAGACAAAAATCTCTTTTCCCTGTAAGAAAATGAGGAGGTGGGCTTTCTAATCTGCCTTGTCTTTCGATGACCCAGCGCCATAAAGTTTCACGAAGTCTTATGCAGAAAGCCATAGACTTGCCAGAACGCTTTTGTAGCCTGCCTCAACTCAAGTGCAGGCGGTTTGGCCCGCCCTTTCAGGTTCGCCAAAATTTCCCTCCATCCTTCGCTGAGCTCTTATGTTGTCGGTCGGTCGGTCGGGTACACGTACCTATCCGTCACGGCAGACAACTTGTTTGCGATAAGAGCTGACCGAGCAGCGGCCTGTCATTAGGCGGCCCTTTTGAGAACAAGCTTTTATCCTGGGCACAAGCGAAATGAGACACCTTGCTGACGTTGTTCTCTTTTATTCACGTTTACAGGTTTCAACAATGCAAGCCCCTTTCTGATTTTTACCTAGACACTCTTGTCTATGCACTTTGGGTGGATGGTGGACGGCATAAGAATGGTGGATATTAAAAAACCTCCTTCAGCGTCTTAAGCTCTCGAAAAATTATTTGTTTCTCAAATCACCCCTCAAAGACGCAAGTAATTTGGCGTTTACACTCTAATAAGCCTGGGGCATTGTTATCCCTAGTATTTCCCTGGAGGGGGGTAGGAAATAAAGGGAAGAAGCGCTGGTCTGGAAAAGGTGAAAATAATATAGCTGGGATTGAAAAGTGCATCCCTTACATGTTAATATACGAGCTAAGGAAACATTTCCTTGCCCCATGAACAAGGCAAGTAACAGCTTTCGCGTCGTTCCACGGCGTCGATAGTACCCATAGGCGAGAGGAAAAGGGGGAAACGCGAAGCAATTCTCGAGTACGACAGCCCCAGTGCAGCTCTTCCCCCCCCCCCCCCCACCCTTTACTTTTCAGTGCTGTCGGATCTGCGAAAATGGCTACCCATTTCTTCGCCGGAGGGTACTAGCAAGGGGAAAAAGCGGCTTTGAGCAGGCTATCATGTCGACTTCATTGCCCTTCGTCGCTAGGCAACGTCGTCGTTATGAACCGTAAATCGCTTGCCTGTCGCGAGTGAATAACCAGCCGAGAAATAGTCTCCATAAATTAGACGGGCGTATCGCTATTGCTGCCCTCTCCGGAAAATGATAAAAAGGAATAAAAAAGGGGCACAGGCAGCGCACACATCCACACAAAATAAGAGTGAAGCATCAGAAAGGAACGGGAAAGAGAGAGCACGTGTAAAACGAGGAGCTGGAGCGTTTTATAACCTGACAGAAACCGAGGCAACTCGTTTAAAAAGCCTGTCACACATAGTATATGGCAAGCTCTTGGGAACGAAACGAAGTGGGAGAAGAGGATGAGCAAGAAACGAGCGAAATTCCGTCAAAAGTAAATGCGTTTGTTTACACATTGTTGGGGGTATGTAGCTTTCGGATTTTTGAGAGTGTATAGACACGATTGATGGATCGGTACAAGTTTGAAAGCGTTAAGACAAATGACGTTCTGATGTAGTCTATAGAATGTAATTCGGTGTGTGTGCGGGGCGCAGAAAAAAGGAGAGAAAAACAGAGGGTCACATTTTGTGTTTGTTTATGGAAGTCGGCAGGCATGGTTCCTGTCAAGATTTCTCCCGACATGCTTCATCTTCCGCCAAGACGCAAGCTGCTCCTGCTGCTGCTTCTGCCGCTATCTGATCAGCATGATAAACAGCTAGAAGCCATCTCTTGGGTCAGGGGAATATATATTAGACGACCTTTACTTGCCGGGGGGAAAAGTAATTAGGTAAAAAGGTTCACAGGGGTGTTGTATTGTACGAATGTGTTCCGACACCGCGTCTGCCGCGCTTTCTTGCAGGAGGGCCAACAACAAAACTGATAACTAACAGTCCCTTGCTGTATTCCCCCACCAAGTAGATCGTTTGTATGCGAATGGCATTGTAGCGAGTGTAATCGTGGCCTTTTTGAACTCTGACCAACATTAGACAACGTTCACCGCCGAAAGAGCACAGCGAGTCATCTCAGGGCTCGAATACTTAATTTATTATGCGCGCTAAGTTTTAAGATAAGACATCCTTACGCAGGGCTTCAAGTGGATTAGAACTGAAAAAGGAAGTACTTTGGACGTAGAACGAGAACTCCATTTTTATGACCCAGCACTTTAGCGTAAATTCGGGGCTGAGCCTTGTGAACTAAAATTGTCCGTGTGTAATTAATTTACTCCCGTGCTTAACGGTAGATAATTAAATGGTTGTTAGATTACATACTACAGCTACTTATCAGAGGCAAATTAGGCTTACAGGCCGCTAGAGGTGCCACGGTCGTAACAACCAAATTTGCTTTTCCTTATTATTTTCCATGGTTGGAAATATTTGAAACGTTACTACTTTCTATTCATTTCAGTAAATTCCAAGTCTCATTACAATTAGTTTCATAGCTTTTACGGTGGGTTAGGCCTTCATAAGGACTGTCTGTGCTGAAGCTAAATTTATGCATTGTGATAGCGTATAGAGCAGTGGCGCCTCTACTGGAATTTCTGATGAACCTCCTTAATCGTCAAACTTATCAAACAAAAGCAATAAAAGTAGCATAAGAAAAGGTGAAGTACAGTGGCGCAGCCAGGGGGTAGGCCCGGCAGGCCCAGGCCTACCCCGAAATCCTTAAAAAAAAAATTCTTGACTCCTCCTTTTCGCAATTGTAGCAGGTCTTACATTGATGCACATGAATTTCTTGAATGTCTTGTTGCGTGGGCCGGTGAGCTAATACTAGCTGGCCCCCCGCAAATAAAAATTTAGTTGAATTGAGGCAAATTGAGGGGCGTTTGAGTGTACAGGCCTACCCCGAAACAAATTCCTAGCTGCGCCTCTGGTGAAGTAAATAAGTAATACTAACTATACACTGAGAGGATGCTGCCAAAGCAAGCGTATTAGTGTTTATGCATTCTGACGTAAGAAGAACCTCGGTACAATTTTGTCGAATAACTGTTTCTGTATTAAGTTTTTACAGGGCAATTAATGTAAAAAGTTGCTTATGTGATGTTGTTATATTCACTCATTAAGAAGGATTATTGTGTCTAAATATGTAAGAAAATTAAACATATATATAAACCCGGTGTGTAAGATGTTGTTTATTTGGCCTGAACGTGTCAACTGGAATACCCCTATGCCTAATAAAAGAAATGCCTACAGAATACGAGACACCTTAAGAATAGGAATTCTCCATCCAAAATAAGAATTATAAAAAAATAGATGTGTGTACTAATATACTTAACATTTAGAGGAGGGAAGGGAAAGTTCCGACTTCGTTCAGATTGCACAGAACTCATAGCTAATAAATTACCACTACAAAAGCACTGAAAAAATTCGCAGGCTCAATGAAAACAACCTACTACATATTAACAAAATTCGTTTAGAAAATAGTCAAACTTGAGCAAGAAAATAAATTTCGGCGCTTATTACAAGAAACAGGTAATAATGTTTTCGTTGTTATGTGTACTTTAAGCACCCGAAAGTTGTTTATTTTTTATTATTTTTTTTTTTACGTAAAGCCTAAGCCACAGAACCGACTACCCAAAGCTCATCCGCAAAGACTCTAAAAGTGCTTTTACAGGAGACATGAAAAATCCAAAGTGACACTCGGGTACGGCTTGAACAGACAGCTTTTTGACGGCAAGTTGTGTCGCGCAAATGTTAAGAAAAGGAAAGAAAACGTAGCTTCAAATTAATAGAGTGCTTGAACTATTCTAAAATTCAGTTGTATCGTATCTGTAAATTTTCATAAATACTTTTAACTTCGACAATTATATTTCTCTTGAAAAGCAGATCTGTCAGTTTTCTTATGGCATATCACACGGACATTTTGTCACACACCCCGAGTGCAAACTGGCTCAAGCCTTCTGAGATTTGTACACTTGAAAGGGCTTCCAGTTTTCACGGTTGCTAAGCTGTATTTTTAAGTTTCTTGAAATACGCAGTATTACACTCATTAGCATGAACACCACTGCATCTAATGAGTAATGTTTCCGTGCTCTAGTTTCAATTGCCTACGAAATTAAAAATAAAATTCAGAAAAATTCTCAAACTGTCCCGTCCTTTCTCCACTGATTTACTTAACAAAGCTCTTTAACTTTCTTTATTTTTTTTCATTTTACCTGTCAATCGTAGATTTCTCCGGTGTTCAATTCACTATAATAGAATTACAGTAATGCAAAGACAAAATTTACTACAAATCTTCAGAAGATACCAGAGTTTTTGCCGAGTAGCTCTTGGTGAAAGTAGCGCCTCTTCTGAACGTACCGAACGTTACGGACGATCACCTGTTGTCATTTTTTATGCCAAAAGCGTAGCAGCTTCGTTAAAACACCGAAAACGTAAAAAACATGGGAAGATTTGCATTGGAGCTATAACGCTGTCATAATTGACTCCAGCTTTCTTGGCACGTTTTTGACATTAAGCATTTTCGTAAAACAATAAATTATAGTACGCGAACAGCATGCAGATGCGTGGCCCGTCACTGAATGCATTGCCAATGCTTGGAGATTTATTACGCAGCATTTCATTTCGAAAAGACGCTTATCCTTCTGTAAACACCTGTCATTAGCAGGCAGTATCATTCTTTCGCTAAAGTTTGTTTCACCGCCTGTTGCGCTTTATTCCATTTCCTAATAAAAAAGTAAAACCTTTTTCGCTACAGCTATGTAGCAAAAGGATAATCATATATGCAAAATCGCACGTATCCGCCTAAGTACTGCTCTCTTTTTATATCATGACTTCGTACAGAGAGCGACAAAGTAGCTTACATTCCTACCTTTTTCTCTGAACTTCTAGTTATCATGGCGTTGTCTTTCGTGGTCACAAGGTTTGAGTTGTGTGACGTCATCATTTTTTGCGATTCAGTGGATGCTTCTTCCCCACCTTATTAATGCCATCTGCTGTGCTTAGTGTTGGCCAGACATTTGAAATATGGCTATACCTGACCGAAATGCTTAAATGGGGAGGATTGTCTAGATTATTACTGAAAAAAGGCTGGGGGGGGGAAGAATTTCAAACTATTTCTTTCTATACAGATCGCTCGTTAGGTATGCAGAGCACCATTAGAGACGTAAGCCGTAAGCTCTGTTGCTCGGTGTCGTCTGTCGGAAGTATCGACAAGCCCGTCAGGGTCCGCGTAATGGAGGTCTGTGAGAAGATGAAAGGCTTTTCTACCGCCTTGTCAAGAAATTGTCACTGAGGGGCTGTAAATCACGTCCTGGACCTGGGTCTTTACTTTTAACTTGAATATACTACTCCAAGGAACCTAAAGCCGCCTTTTTTCGTATACTTCGTCAAGCGTTATTTACTGCCTCTTAAAGAAAAACTTGCGGACTGGGCTAAAAAGCTGAAAAAGGGAAAGTTCTGTTACAGTTCCACTTCATACAGTCTGTAAATGAATACTCATGAGAACCAGCACTTTTTTAGGATCTGTGATTACTCGTTCTTCGCTATATTTTAGGATATTCTTTTGCGTTGCAGACTGTAGGCGTTGCAAAATAATGCAAGGCACTCCTCACAGGGGAAACACCTTTCATTAGCTCCTTAAGTCTTTTCATACCGGTGCATGAAATGAAGACAATTACATTCTGAACTGGATCCTAGTGTGTGCCGTATGTTGTTAAGACCTAATTTGCGCGTTCCCACACATTAGCACCAACTCTAAGTGTTCTACCAAGGGTTTTAGCCTGTTATACTGGGTACCAGTCCTAAACATAACTCTTGTATGCTACTTTGCGTCTGCGCTCGTTACAACACATTTTTGTCACCTCGTTGTTATTAAAATTTGAGTATTTAATTTGCATTAAAAATGCATTTGGATAAAAAATGTTAGCGGAGGTCATATTTTACGGGACAAGAAACGCGTCAATTAACAATATTTTCATGGTTGCTGACACATCTTTCCGTTCCGACTTTCGTGGTTGTATGTGTCTATTTTTTGTATTATCACTTTGTTGTACTTATGGAAATTGTTCCCTATAAATAAACAGGCTTTGCAAATACAGAAGGAAGTGCTAAGTGTCGGTGCTTCCGGGGACAAATTAGCACGTATGCTAGAAAGAGGATCGTACCAGAGCGGGGCGAGTAGTGAGACCTGACACAAGTCCGGCCTCGTTTCGTGCTTTTGAGCTGAAAAGTGCCGTGCACTGAGCTTGTTGGAAACAAGTATGTATTTTCTTGAGTTTAAGGAACGATTCCTCATTTTCCGTCTTGGCAGCAAAGAGTGTGTGTATGTCAGTGTGGCTGTGGCTCTGCGCCTTTCACTGGACTCCCCATAGCCGCTACGTCATGGAGTGTGGCAGGCGAAGCCGCCACAGGAAACTATATATCATCCCGTAACAAAGGGGCTCTTTCAGGAGAGCTCTCTTTAGATTTACATTGATGGGCGCGGGGCGCTCATCCGTCATTCCAGCGCTGTGTCCAGGAGTAAATGCTTGAAGAAAAAAGAAGGCAAAAGCTATCAGGGTCACCACTCTTCTTGGGCCATGTGCTGCTGGTTCGGCTGTTGCTGCTTTGCTGACGAAAAGTACTGTAGTCACTTTGTTGACGGAATGGCTGCACTGATGTGTCCCTTTTCAGAGTTGTCCAAGCCGAAAACCAAATATTACGCGGTTCGGCTGGGGGTCCTTTCGAGTTGATTTGAAAAACTCAAGCAAGAATGTAAAAGGCCGAGGAGACTTGTTACGCGTAGCCATAAAAGCGAACCCACTTTCAAGAGAGCGAGGGGAAAAGAAGGGAAGGTAAAAAGGCTAGCCGATTTTATTTTACCTTAGCTAGTCAAGAAAACGGTCGGGCGACGGATGATTGGATGGGGGGGAAGCAATGGTCAGTGGTATATAATGGTGTTAGCGGAACACATAACGAGCTGGGGGGATCCTTAAGGGAGACGCCAATTTATGACCAGCATTACGTGCAAAAGCCTGACAGCACATATTGTAGTCCCAAGTTCTGAAAAACCACTCGACCAAAAAGGAGTAGAACTGTTTTTCTAAAAAGTTTTCTCGTCCTCCTGTTTTGCTTTATGTGACTTCTTTTTCTTCAGAAAGCAGTGTATTTACGACGAAGACAAGTTCTGAGAAACAAAGCACTTTATTCTTCTCACAACTCATTTACGGCGCAGTCAGGGAACTTACCTTACGCTAATAGTATGCTCTTTTATGTCTTCTGGGCTTTGTATGGCTGAATTATGGAAGCCAATTAGACTTCTGTGTTTTTTGTGTGGCTGTAGCTGTTGTGGCGGGATTACAAGAATGCAGTAAGCGAAATGGTTTTGTTTCGTATAGAAAAAAAAACTGAAACCAAAAAACTGATGTCCAACGATTTGTAAAAGGGTGCTAGATCCCCCCCTTATTCGGAACGACAACAACGATTTAGTATTTCGAAAAACTCACAAGAAGCTGCTATGTTTGCGCTGAAATATAGTCTCAGGGTTGCGCATAGGGCAGAAAAATGAGGCAACCAGATGACTCCCGCTGCCTTAGCTGTTTATATCCAGCTGCGGGGCAGCGATAAGGCCAAATGCCTTATCCATCAATGAAGAACACAAGTGGAGAGGTCGGCAAAAGGCTTCGGACAACAAGGCGGGCGGCTGTTCTCTTCTTCTGACTTCTGACTAAAAGCCAACTCATGCAGGTTTATTATTTTTTTTCTTCATGTTCCCCTGGTCATCGTCTTCCTTTTTTTTCCATTTTTCTGAAGGTACCAGCTTAGCTACCTGTACGACGCAAAGGGCTTGAAAAGGCTGCGGTTACGCACACACGATATCTTTGTATGATTTAGAAAGCGCTCCCAGGAACGGATTTCCTGAGCTCTGAAGTCTATCCTCAGCTTCTTCGTCTCTTCTCTCTCGCTTATCTCCACAGCTACATCGTTTTCCCTCTCATCTCTCTCCGTTACTGTGGCACACACACTGGTCTTCGGCTCGAAGGTGCCAAGCACTGCTATCAATCTTGCCAACTCGGCATACCCAAGATGGGCCCCGCCACCCCGTGACAAGTATTAATGAGCGGGTCGGCAGGGCAAGCAAGCTTCCCCACTCCGCCATCAAGTCTCCCTGTCATCCATCTTCGTGAGCGATTACCTTGCTAGGACGCGTTTGTTCGAGGTGGCCTTAACAAAAGAAAAGAGTAAAAAAAAGGTGAAAAAAGAAACAAGTGAGGGGAAAAGAAAATAAGGAACCCAGTTGGCCTTGCTTGAGCTACCATTGCACACCTTGAATCTGTGATTATCCCGCTTGTTGTTGTATAGCGGGTCTATCTTTTTGGACATGCTTGAATTCTGCACGGGTGTCAGGGGCTTTTTTGGGATTCTTTACAAATAACTACCTTGTGCAGAGAAAACTGCCAACCTGTTTCGTTACAGAACTTAAAACAGTGACACACACACCCAAGACGCATTACATGCGTTACAGAAATTAAATTGATTTATTGCGACAGCTCAGGCCAAATATAGGTTGTCAGCTATAAATCATAATTATGCATGTTCGTGTACAGTGCATGCGAAAGGAGAACAGGAAAGGAAGCGAGAGACAAAAAGGAGCAACAAGAGAAAATTCGAAAGATACCGCGATGATTTGAAAACTGTCTGTGTTATGCATAGTTTCTTGTTGTGGCCGGCAGCAATCCCATCAAGCAAAGACTAGCAGAACATCCTTATTTTTAATCCATAATCGACCTGCCTGAAATGTCCCCAGCAATTCGGTTCTTGTCCCCCCCCCCGTTGCCCTGCTTTTCATATATACAGTACTAACAGCTTTGTCTTTGTCACAGGGTTGTATAGTTCCAGAAAGGAGGCCTGTCACTTTTGACAAACCGGGCAAATAATCTTGTCTAATTAACGGGTGCCAGAGCTGTCAGGACCAAGGGGAACTCACCCTTCACAACTAATGCGGATCACCCCTCCGCTTCTGTTTACCATTCCAAGAATGCGTTAACAGAAGAGAGAAGTTTTCAAACATCTTGCCCATTGCAATTAGAACAATTTTGAAGATGTTGTTGGAGCCCCATTTTGCTCATCTATTAGCGTTGTGTTGCGTAAATTAATAAGGAATGTGTGCGAATTACTTGTGGACTCTTTTCAGTCGCAAATAATCCTGAAGCGAAAAAAAAATGACACAAATGTACCCAAAGGGGCGTGGAAGCATTGGGAGATTCAATTTTAAAGTAATTTATCTTAGTTTCTCGTAACTTATTTTATCTTAGTTACCGTTGTCGCGATTCGTAAGTGGCTTATTGCAAATATATTTAAAATATTTAGCAGAGTGCTTTTCAGTAGTGGACGAATTACCTCCCAAGCGGGGAAAGTCCTTCGAGTTCGTGCAATAGAACCCATCACAAGACCAAACGAAACTTAAGCATCCAGAAATTTTGTTCTGAGATCCATAGTGCAAAAGAATTGAAAGACAAAGAAAGCCTTAAGCTTACTCACCAAGCACATGCTTTTGTTTTCTTTTAAAATCCGTTTTTTCACTACATATTCTGCTTATTGTTATTTGTATTTTAAAAAATAAATAAAAAATAAAAATAACATTGGAAATGGAGTCTTTCTGGTCAGCGATTTCGGATAATGGGCCAAGAATACTAAAGACGTTGTTTTAGTGAGTCATATTGATGACGTAGAAAGTTGCACATTTTCTACAGTTTTTTTGTAAAACTATTTTACTGCAATCCGCCTTTCTTGTAATCTTAGTGCTGGCTAAACTGGTTCTGAGTTTTGTTCCATAAATTCTATTGTGAGAGAAAATACAGTATTTAGGAGCCATTTTGTCTAAACTGTATGCAAATTACATGAAAAAGTTCAATAATTTTTGCTTCAATTTCAAGGCTTTAGTGAATGATTTATTTGACTTTGTGGTTATCTTCATTATTGTGCAATAGAAACATAGTCAATGTGTGAAAACGGATTTAAAAAAGGTCATTAGCTGATCCTTTAAAAAAGGACATTAGTATCACGAATTCTGGCGGTTATTACCATGTTGCATTTGAAAAATGAACCCTGGTGTAAGCCTTATTGACGTTTTACTTTGTTGCTACTTCATCTTGTCGAAAAGGATAGACCAACTCTTCGAGTATTAACCTCGTTGGTGTTAATTTTGTTTAAGTATAAGAAGGTGGGGCTTTGGCGGGTAAAGTGGGCTGAACACACGTTGCATCCCGGACGTAATAAGAGAGGAGACGTAAGAGCTTTTGACAAAAGAAGTCTAAAAAAGAAGCCCCTTCTGAAATCGCTGAAGTATCTTACACGCCAAAAGAGCTGAAGAGTAAAGCTCGACTTGACAGCTCGCAGGACTGGGATTAGTCGCGCTTGGTTGGTTTGTCGCTGTCAATTACGCGCGCTGGTGGGCCGCTGAAGACCGCTTGACAGGTAACAGACAGGGCCCGCCACCGACCTGTCGACTAGACCTACCTACCTGCCTGCTTCCCCCATGTCTCACAAGGGGACAATGCCGTGGTAGCTGGGGTTAAATGCTAGGTTACGTGTTGCCAGATTGAAAGGGTTTTAGCACCTTACTAGACGTGTCTTGATCACACAGAACGTCCCAGTTTTCCTTCAGCGCAGAGCATTTGCATGGCCTGTACGATGTCTTTCACTTCAGTCTAGACATCCTAGGGGACCTGTTAATTGATAAATAAAGGTCGGTAACAAATTTGACCCGTATTGCATGGAGGTCAAATGGAGACTTGTATACAGAAAAGTGACATTTCACATGGATACGTTTAGGTAAAAAGGCATGCCGGGGCCCTTGCATGATAGGCACTCTGCTGGTCTGACAGGAAGAGACTTTAGGACTGCATTAATAGTGGTTATAGGTAGAAATCTGTCAATTCTTTGCTCATTTTTAATTCTTGCCGGAATTCGAAATTACAGAATTTTTTTCCCCCGGTCTCGCGCTCCTGTCAGTCCACAGCTTTGAAGTTGTCACTTTTGATCCCCGACCCTCATTATGATGCTATGCAGGGCCATCACTATGATGGACATTAGCCAGACGACAGAAAAAGGTACCGGCATACATGCCTTATAAAGCTTGATACTGGTAAAGAATTTAAAAACAGGAGAACAGAGCTTGCCTGTAGATCGCCTTATTCGCCTAATAGCCCTGTTAGTCAACGTAGGGAAATTGCTGCGCAATTTTCTCGGGGAACGAAATTTAACAAGCTCTGTCGGCAGGGATTCTTGCATAAATTCGGCTTCCCCCTTTTTTTGCTGGTACCCTCATTACATTTTCCGTCGGCTAATCTGACTCTGTCATCAAGTCAGCATGTCACGATAGTTGGCTTACGGTACGTTAGTGATGCGTTTTAAGGAGAACGAACTGGCCAAGTGACTTCACTCAAAACCGAAAAATTTATATTCTGAAAAAAAACGTGAGAATTTACACAAAACGCTACAGGTTTTTAATTACGGCGTCATCGTCTAATACGCCCCTATGTAAAGACATGTTTCTCCCTTCTGAAGGCATACTCTCAAGTTTTTCATTAATCGAACTAAAAATTGAAGATTGCGAAGATGACTTTCGATTAATCGAATTAATTTTCAAAGGATTAAAAAACTCACAGGAAAAGGCTAGGGACTGTAAGTTCTTGAAAAGTTATTTCGATTATCGACAGTTTGTCAGTATCAAACCCTGGCATTAGGTTCAACCAATAGAAGCGACTTCCACGCATGACGACAGGTGGAGTAAGCTGTGGAGTAAGCTGGACATGTCGAGGCCCGTAGCGCGTGTACAAAACAGCCATGAACCCTGGCTTAGAGTAAACTTTGATGGTTTTACTGAGGCTTATAAGATAAATGATAAATTGAAGGTCGAATGTGATAAACGTTATGAAGGAACCAGTACGATTCATGGAACCCTCGCTCACTCACAAAGCGGTTTTTCTATCCGGAGGTACGGAGGAAAGCCTTAGGAGCCTTTAAGGGATATTATATGTTGTTACAGTATGCTTGCCCCGCCTTATAACACGGGCTTATGGCGAATTTTTTTTTGGCAAATATTTAGATTGATCGTCAGTAAACTTTTCATGTACAAGTGAAATCGGCATAAGCGCAAGCTTGAATAATTTTGCACTTTTTAATACAATAGTCTATTTCTTGTGATTTTTTTACGAAGGGCTGTGAAACGAAAAATGTAAGTGGCGATCAAAACATTTGCTCGTCTCTGCAGAGTTTATTAAAAGATCAAAAATTCTTAAATTTTGTGTAATGTTAGCTTGAGCTATTTAAGAGTAGTAAGCCACTTATTTAGCTTTCATACGATGAAAGGTTCCCGATATATATGTAAATAATTGTTTTCCCTATCTTACAGCATAGGACATAAGCGTATATTGCACAGCGGTCACAAGAATGAATTTCACAGCCTTGGTGTCAGGCCACTGCTGTATACAACAGTGTAAGGATGCCAGGCGGGACTATAGCACAATAGGATCGGATATGCTTCTTTTCGTCGAACACTATTCAGGCAAGTTGCAATGGTAACCAAGCAGTTCACAGTTCCGTAGTAATTGTGGCGGTTTTTGTTGAAAGCAACTAACGCACCTGTAAACTGAGTTCCAATGTAGGAACCTTGTTACTTGATATGCTTTGTTGCCTTATTCAAATTTTCTGAAACATTAATAGAAAAGTAGACATATGTAAATAAAAGATTAAACGTCGTGAAAGCGGGGGTCTGGGGGCGGCAGTCCCCCACGTAAAAGAACGCCTATTCCAGTTTTACTAAATATTGATACTCGATTGCAGTTAAGTGTGTGACATTTAAATTTTAATGGATTTCGACCATAGGAAGTTATTTGATGAACTTCACATCCCATAATAAGGAAGTTAATGGATGGCACCCACCCATGAAAATGTACGCATTAGTAGTTCGTTCACGGACTCCGATACAGTTGTTTGACTAACATTTAGTACGAAATTTTCAGTCAAAGGCCATTTGTAAAGTCAAGCATAATGAAATTCGCGTGTTGGTTGAAATTGCTCCCACTTAATATAAAACACAATTCATAACTTGGGCGTTTAGTCACAGTTAACATAACCTACGAACAGAGGCGCAGCTAGGAATTTGTTTCGGGGTAGGCCTGTACACTCAAACGCCCCTCAATTTGCATCAATTCAACTAAATTTTTATTTGCGGGGGGCCAGCTAGTCCAGCCCTAAACGACCTACGCAACAAGACATTCATGAATTCATGTGTATCAATGTAAGACCTGCTACAATTGCGAAAAGGAGGAGTCAAGATTTTTTTTTACGTATTTCGGGGTAGGCCTGGGCCTGCCGGGCCTACCCCCTGGCTGCGCCACTGCCTACGAAATATAAATCGTGTACTAAGACAATGCCTCTGAAGCCGCACAACGCCGTGTAAAACTTGTGGAATGTATTCCAAGATGCGGCTACAGCACGGCTAAAAGTTAAAAATTTCTGTCGATAAATCGATCGGCACAATTTTTTTTTAATACACAGCAATTAAATTTCGATAATTCAAACTTAATATGATTTATTTTTTCTTTTTAGAAACTATTTTGTTATAAATGAAATTTTTAAGCATTGAGGCAGAGAGAAAATTGCGATAGTTTTGCGTGATAGTCACGTTTTGCAGTATTATTTACTTTGTCCATGACCTTTTATAGTCTTGAGGTTCCTGTTATACCAAAAGTTAAGATTTTGTTACTTTTCCTAGTGTTACAAGTGAACAGAGTCACTCCTATAGCGGCGTTTGTAAATAAAGTTATTGAGGAGATTGTTGCGTTACTTTTAGTCTTATTCTCAGGTTTAAGTCGTAGAAACAGCCTGGATTGTGTTTGGATAAGGGCAAATAAAGATCTATTTGAATACATCGCGCTTTTGGAAATTTGTCACTAGGACATGCTCGTCCCCCCACCCCACATACGATGGGCGAGTTCAGTCGTTGACGAACCTTCGTCGCGTGCGGAAGAGGTGTAGTCAAGAGGTGTTCGACCATTTTTCGATTGCTGACCGTTGCGCGTGTAATAAAACACTACGTTTGACTTTTAAGGTAAGCAGTCAGCTCTTGTTTGGGTTTTGATGTAATTATTTTCAAACTCCTTTCTGAAAGAAACTCAAACCTTTTTTGGGAAGCTATGTGAATTTTGCTCGAGTGCTTTAATTTTGTATGTTATTATTGTGACCAGAAGCGCAGCTAGGAATTTGTTTCGGGGTAGGCCTGTACACTCAAACGCCCCTCAATTTGCCTCAATTCAACTAAATTTTTATTTGCGGATTTCGGATTTAAGGATTTCGGGGTAGGCCTGGGCCTGCCGGGCCTACCCCCTGGCTGCGCCACTGATTGTGACAGTGTTAGCATCTCGTGATTATAAAGTTTATTTATGCAGTTTGTTAGATAAAGTTGGCTAATATCCGTAATGGTAGCAACGATTAATCTTCCAACTTTATATGTTGCTTTTAGCAAGGTCATGTTTCAGGTCGTGTTTTACATGTCTACTTTCGTAACATCTATTACGAAAACAATAAAGTCGCACCGGAAGTGCACTTTTGTGGCTTCACCTGGCATTGTGTGTCGTCAGTGTTAGTTAAAAAATTAATTATGACAAACCTTGACCGAATCTGCGAATCACGGTGGAAACGTATGGGATATTTAACCTTTCCTCTTGGCAAGTCATGGCATGGGAATTTAGTGAGCAATACTTTTTCATGAAACGTGTAAAATAAGAAATTAATGCTTTGTCAAATGTGCACATTTTTGTGATGCAAACTGTAAACTTCATCGTCGGTACAGGCTGGTTTTGAGCTAACGGAGAGGCTGTTCATTTTTACTAAAAGGCAACACCTGTGACATGTCAACATTGACAGTCACTTTGAAACTTGTGCCAGTGGTTTTTGCAATGGAACAAGCATCTTGAGAGCTGCTGGATTAGCTTTCCGAAACAAAGTAATCTTATTGTATTTTTAGACATCCTTGCTCTGTACTTTGACCTTGTTCATTGGGTTCCCGATGAGAGTGGGGTGCGTGTTACGCGTGATTTTGAGTACTTCCATTTCAGAAGTTGGGTCAAGGAGATGGAATTATCGAAATCATCTGACGAGTCGATGGCTAGCGAAGCCACCGCTTGCCTGCAAATAGATTGTTTTGGCATATGCAGACGACCACTCGGTCATTTAGAGACGAGTTTGTGATGAGATGAGATGAGTGGCAATTGTAATACAGTTTCGTGTTTTCTTTCAAATTTCCTGCGTTTTGTACGTTTTATGTTCTCCTGCAATTGGAATCAATGAAATTTTTTTTTTACCTTAATGTTAAACCTGGCACTCACAATCCGAAAAATAGTAAAATTCTACAATGTGTGTCCCTCAATATTTCAACCTTAAGATGCAACCTATTAGTCGTTCGTTCTAACATAAAATTGCCTCTTTAGCATAAATTCGCTCTATACATTCGTTTTCCGTGCTGGCTCTGCGTATGTCTTGGTTGCGAAATTGATAAATACATTTTTCAGTATGTTGAAGAAACGATTCCTTTATTTTCTTCTCTGCGATTAGCTGAGATTTTTTTTAGAAAGCTGAAGCATTCTGTCCATGAAAAACGTTTTTTTAAAGAATATTGTTGCGACCATGCAAAACAATTTTTTTCCATAAAAAACCCCCTTTTGTCGAAAAAATGATCGGTGGTTTTGAATTCACCACCAAAAATGAGACTTCCCCTCGAATCCCTGGCTTCCCATTGGTGGAAAGTCGAAAAAGTGGGTGTGGCTTATTTCCGGCTGCGGAAAGCCGTTTTCTGGGTTATTTTCCATTTGATTCAGTGGTAAGCAAAGGGGCCCCCCTTCGAAAATCGAGAAAAATTAGGACTCCGCCTTTCCTGTCTCGCGAGCTCCTCCCTAGCTCGCTCTTATCCTCTGTACTCGCTACTGTGGTACCTGGCTTTCCAGGTTTGACAGAAGCGAATATAGGGATAGGACCGAAGCCAAGTAGGAACTTAGCCACAAGAATGGTGCCATCCACTTTTACAGGAAAAGTGTTCAATAAAATTCCTGCTTTACCGAGACTCGAACTCACAATCTCTGGATCCAGGTAACTTGCCTTATACTGCTTGGCCATTTATTCATTTGTACTAGTGTCGAAGACATTTGAATTTTTAAAACAGCGAAAGAGCGTGGCGTAACACAGCTCTGCCTGACATTTATTACGAGTTCCTACTGAAGAAAGAAGAGCATATAGAAGTAAACAATTATGAAATTATTAGCTAGGTAAGTCCTAGAAGGATTGTGGTACATAGGTTTGTCCCGTTCCATAGGCATTTAGTCAGCGATACATGATTTCCACTACGATGTAAGCTGGGAATTAAGTTGGTTTCAGAATAACGTCGACCACCTACCTTTCGATATTAACTTCGGTAAATCTCATTAAAACGAACTTTATTTATAACGGACGATTTTCCGAATTCCGCAGTGTTTGATATAGCGACATTGGACTGTAAAATTGAGGTCATTTTCGAGTTATTTTATTCTGATCTCAGAAGATGTATTACCCATATCGATATTCTGAGCTGCAGTAGCATGCAATACATCACACGACGTACTTGCACTTATACATCATGACACAGAAAGCATAAGCGCAAAACATTAAAGCTTCAGAAACTTCTTGGAGACTGACAAAAGATATCTTGAGATATCCAATGAAACAAAACAAAAAATGGTCAAAACAGGGAACAAAAGAAGTTATAGATCACTGCAGTTGGATGAACCTTAACTACAAAATACTTGGGTATACTTTTGTCTAACAATTTTTTCCCGACAAACTGAACGAACGGACTCACATTCTTCATAAATTCTCAACCCAAGTTATGCTTCGTCATATTTCTTTTTATCATTCTTTCATAGTCGGCATTCAACAGATTATGAGCAGGAAAAAGGAAATTTGTTTGCCTAATGAAGGTTCTGAAATCCATCGTTCATCACAGCTTGATGCACGTGTCCAAGCTGCATTCTTCTATCGGGAATAACGTCGACAGATGCATGCAGCCGACATCGTATTAGGGTAACTTCACCGTCTACTACTTCTAAGACTCGTCACGTTTGGCTAAAAGTTTATGCTTTTCCAGCGTGCGCAAGGCGTACTTCGCAGCCGTGCACTTGGCGATACGATAATTGCGGCCAATACCCTTAAAAGTCCCTTTTCCAATAACTTCCACGGCCACACGTACGCGTCCGTCAGCAATCTTCTCCGCTTTCCTGCAAGGTAAAAAACAAACAAAAAACATTACAGCACGTTTTAGAAAACTAACATACCTAATATCCAAACATAACATATCTGCCTAGCGAATGCTATATCTTAATCAACAGGACAACCTAACTTACCCAAATTTAACGCGATCATTCTCCAATTCCAAAAGTTCTCGCACGGGAGACTTGGGGACGTTTTTACTGAACTCCTCTGCAAAATATTAAACCAAGCATTTATTTCTTCTCTCGGAAACGTTTCGAATCTTACCAATTTCCTTGCGCATAATGCGGTAGTACACTTTCCAAACCGCATCCAAAGACAAGCCCGAATCAAGGTAAATTGCTCCAGCCACGGACTCAAATACGTCACCCAATGCTTTGGGAACTTCTACATCTTCGGCTCCCTCACTTTCGTCCTCTTCAATAAAGTACTACAAGACAGACAAGAAATGTTTACTTCTCCGATTTACTTCCTATCGTAAGAAGGCTTTCTCACCTCGTCATTAATTTGGTGTCCATTTTCCTCCTGTTTCTTGATAAAATTCTCCAAAACAGAGTCCAAGGCATAGGAAAAATGCTTGAAATAGTTATGGAATCCGTAGCGCACTGCCAACACTGCGAAAGTCGTGTTGTTAACCAACGCTGACCTCAAGTCAGTCAAAGCTCCTGGCGGATGCTGCCTCGGATCCTCGTACAAATACCGCGTTATCAAATAATCTGAAAAAAGTTTATTTCCCCATTAAAAAACAAACAGAATCTAAAATTAAAACAAGAAAACAAATAAAATAAAACAAGAAATTTAAATTCATGCGACAAAAAACGAGAGAAAATAAAGATAAATACTTTGAAATCTAACTTACCTAAAACAGCATCTCCCAAGAATTCCAATCTTTGATAACAATCCGTCAGGCGATTGGGGTAATAGGAGGCATGTGTAAAGGCTTGGAGCAAGTAACTCCTTTCCTTGAAGCGATATTGAATTCGTTCCTCAAAGACATCGAAATTTGTCAGCAATTGCGACAAAATCAGATCTGAGTTAGGCAGCCGAGCGATGATGGGCGACAAAGGCGGCGTCCATGTTCCGTACGCCTCCATTCCCTGCAGCACCTCCCCTTCCTTGGCCTTTTTCAAGGGTAAAACGCGAATGCCCAACCACGACATAAATAATAACGCTCCCCGCGGGCCGCATGCGGTCAAATAAGCTCCAATCAACGCCTCCGCGCAATCTGCAATACTCTTATCCGGCACGCTATGCTGCGTCAGCAAATTGTACGGCACAAACCTTTGCGCCTGCTCTTCATCATCCGATCTCCCATAAAAATTCGCTATTCCCGACACCAACGCGTCGTTGGCGCTGTGGCCCGGAAGGGAGTTCGTTACAGGCGTCGCAGCATCCACTTCCGGGAACCTGGACTTGATCTTTTCCGCAATCTTCATCACGTACGGCCGTACATCTTCTGCCGAGACGTCCTGTAAGCCTTCAAAGTCCGCCACGTTCCAAAACGACGCATGGACGCCCGATTCAATCAAAGCTTCCTCCAAATTCCGTGGAATGACGTAACCTGGTGGCAACCAATTGTCATGCGGGTTGAATTTACTGGCAATCATCCATTCGCCTAAACGCTTCCTTTTGCCTAGGCGATACAACTGCAAGTTGGACACTTTCTTCGACCTCAAATGGCTTAGTTTGCCCTCATGGATGCTGGTATACTGACAATAGAGGTAGGTCGTAATGGCGTACTTCAGAAACGAGTCGCCAATGGTTTCCAAACGTTCCAAATTAATGCCATCATTGGCATTAGACATTGTGAAAGCTTGCAACAAAATGCTCGGACTCGGTCCAGGATGGGTAGCTAGATCCGGTTGCTCATCGAAGCTGAACGTACTGCGAGGATCGTCAGAATCGAGCTCACTGCATTCTTCCATCTCTCCGTTGTCGTTTAAGTGTTCTATGTTCCAAGGCTTTCCACTAGACGGCACCGTAGGCTTTTCGTCATCTGAAATCTCCATGGCGGTACAACTTTTGATGGAATTTGCTGGCGACAACGGAGGCTTGATTAAGATTTCGGTCAACTGGGCTGTAAACGGGCTCGCGGAAGCTAACTGGTGCCGTTCAGCGTCGGAATTAAGGGCAGACAGGAACCTGTCTTGAGCGTTGCCCCTACTAGGGGTGGTCGTGGGTGGTGCAGCAGACCCTCGGTTTATTTCCACGTTGTCAGTGCCGTGGATCACCTGGTCACGTAACTGCTTCTTATGCGCTTCGATGAGGCTATGGTACTTCGCTACATCGGCGGGCCGAACCGTGAGGAGTTGATCTTCCCAGTCCAAATCCATCTCGTCTTCGTTCTCCTGCAATTCGTCCACCATTTCTTCCAAAGCGCGTTGTTTGACAGGTTTGTCTTCTACCGCCTCGGCCGTATCGCCCTTAAAGACCAACTTGGGTCCAAACTCACGGTTATTGTTGCCTTCTCCATCGTCGTCATCGTTGTCTTCGCCATCTTCATCATCATCTTCGTCATTTGCGGAATTGTCGTCCTCATAACTCGAGCTGTCGCCTTCGTAATCCGAGCCATAATAGTCCGACGGGGCTTTGTTGGTAGTGCCATTATAATACTCATCAAAGCCCCGTAAATAATCGGGCGAACCAGCCCGGAAATTGGGTTCGTCATCGCGGTGGCCGTTAGTCGTATCCATCGGCTCACCCCAACCGTTCGAGAGCAGCGTTTCGGAAGACGTTTCGCCCAAGCCCAGCATGGTCACATTCTTTAAGTCGCGAAGATCGTAAACATCCTCTTCACTGGCGGTTGCGGACGAAGAATTGCCATTCATGGTCTCGATGTCAGCGGACCAAACGCCGATTGAGTAACCCTCTTTCTTCTTGCCGGTACCCTTTTCACGTTGAGAACTTTCTTTACGCGGCGTTAAAGTTTCCACTGGCTTTGGTTTCGTATCAGGTAAGTCGTTCGATGCGGTAATCGCTTTGAGAGGGAACGCCGACTTGTTCGAATTCGTGGCAACCATTGAGTCGCTTTTGAGCAAGGCAGCCTTCTTTTTCCAACCAAACCGCAACGGCCCCCATTCGAAATCTATAAGAATATATACATTTACATTCCATTAAAAAAAATGCACAGGTACGTAGCAGTACCACCGTCAAACTGACATATCCGAATACAGAAGATAATAAAAATGAACACTTAACTACGGTAACGAGCAATGCGTAAGCCGTGTTCTAATTGTAAAAGGGCTTTGTAATTGATCTTTGCTAATAGTGAAATATACTGTATTTTTCACTTCTGTTCATTACGGGGTTTCCTTTATGATTTTTTCGTTAAACTTTTTCTTTATTTCTTTTTCGTTTTTCAAAAATTTTACAAATATTATTCCGAGTATTTTTCTTTCTTACCTAGCGGTAACTCGGTCTTCCCCAGGCCAATTTCGTTTGCTACAAGTAAACGCAAGGATTCCGAGATCAGCAAGCCGTTCAAGCGGTACAAAACGCAAGGGAGGCACACAGCTTGACGCCACAAGGATGCGGTAAAGGGATGAATGCAGCAAAGTTCAGGGACTAAGATTTGCTTTTGCTGTAACGATTCCCGTTTAGCTCGTTTGGTTTCTTCGGAGCTGGTGGGAAGTATCATGCCTTTTCGATTCATGTATCTAAAAGAAGTACTCCATGAAACAAATCGCCCACAAACCAGTATCAATCACTAATCAAAGAAAGGAAAGGGCGACTGTAATCTTATGTCAACTGCCATGAATTGCTGTTTCAATCTACTACATTTCTTGCTATATTGACAGTTTAATAGGAGTGCAACCGAAATAAATGAATGGAAATAGCCAAATAAAAATAAACACATTAATAAAATTTAAAAAATACGAAAGCAACAAAATAATTAGAAAGAATAACACAGAAAAAATACAGAATAATGCAAGAATTTTAAACTGTCAGCAAATAACAAACAAGAATTACCTTGGGGTGAGGAAATTCAGCCGAGAGGACGAATGGTCTACATCTAACAATGGTTGCTTCAAGTCTTGGATTTGGATGCCATATTTGTCTTTGTAATACTCTTCAAACGTATTGTACTTGTGGTCAGGGAATTTTGATTGAGGGTTCAGATTCCAACAAATCTCCGCAACATAGAAACACTACATAAAAACATAAATTAACTGAAGTAAAGCAACAGGATATTTTCCGAAATCTACTTGTGGATGTTCTTGCTCACGATACCAACGCATCACAACCGTATCTTGGTAAGCTTCTGGTAAAAACTGGAAGTTCTTTCTTTCCTCATCCTTCAGGAATCTTGGCTTATAATTTCTTTGGAGTGCAATCTTCTCTGCGAATTTGTTATCGAGCGATAAATAACCTTTGGCATCTAAAGACAAAGTACGGAAAGTACCACAATTAATGAATAATATACAAAAGAAAGGCTTTTAAAATAAATCGTACTTTGTCTGAGAGGAACGACTAAATAACTGCACGGCGAAGCTCCAACATTGAAAACCATGGGATTTTTCTCTAACATGAGCACATTCTGAAAGACGTAATGTTGGAAATGCTTCATATTGGTAAGCAACGTTTGATCCACCACTAACTGCCTCTGGATCTCTACCAACGTCACTTCCACTTCTCCTGAACGCGTGAAAATCGGAAAGGAACATATCTAAAAAACACAATAACTTATTATTTAGACCAAAAACATAGCTACGCTAGAGAAAAAAGAAGTTATGAAACATAAACAATCTCCATTTTTAGGAATGAACATACGTCGCAAAAATGAACATGGAAAAGTGGGCGTTCTTACTTTTGGGATTGGTTTGCTGGTCAAAATGCCAAAGCTTTGTGTCGCCAATTCTGGCTGAAAGATCTTCCGGCCTCTTGTATTCTGTTCTTCGGGTATCGGCTCTGTTAACTCCATCTTTAACGCGTATAAATACAGCGGCTGACCCGCGACAGGCTGACAATTGGTGAAACATTCTGCCACCTTTACCAAAAAAAAAAAAAAAAAAAAAAACGATAAAAAATGGAATTTGAATTATATTATTAACGACGGATAAGTGAGAAACAGCTAACAGCTAATAAATTCTTACACTAAAGTAGACAAAAAGAAAAGGGGCAATGTAGAGAATTGAGATAAATGTAAAGAATGAACAAAAGAAGGTCAAGTATTCAAAGAACACAATGAACAACATAGAAATAAAAGTCGAATTTCTTTTGTTCCTATTTCTAACTTACAAATCGATGGAACGAACAAAACCGATAGAAAGAACAAAACGAAGGATTGTAAAAAAAAAAAAAAAAAAAAAAAAAAAAAATAAGGAGATGAACCTTCACCTGTTTATAATAATACTGTCGGCGTTTGGTGGTTCCTGGTCTGGCGCTTCCTTCTGGCACGTTTTCTTCTTCGAAGTCCTCCTCTTCTTCACCTTCAATATCCATATTCTCTTTGCCCACAGGTAACAAATGGTCATCTAACTCCTTTATCGCATGCAGTCGTTTACACGTTTCCAAGGCCACTGATCGTTGAGCTAACACTTTGGTGGGCATCACATAACCCTTTTTTTACAAGAAGGAAAACAGACATGTTACCTACCCCCCCGATTTTCATTTGCATAAAAATACACTTACATGAATCTCTTCCCGCAACGGGGAATTGATGGGTAGAAACAAGGAACATTTGAAAACAGAGCCCGGGGTTTCAAAACTATCGATGGGTTTGCGCAGCGCACGCCGGATTTTATTCAACAGGACTTTGGTCTCCTCATCCAAGTCCAGCGTTGAAATCTGCTCCATGGTCCAACTCGGAACCAAACGTGTGAAAGAATCACTGGGTAATTTGGCACAGTACCTACACGAAAATTCCATTCCTTTAATAGATGACCTTCTCTTCCTTTCGCAAGAGGTAACATTTCGCCGCCAAAATTACCTATTCACAAGGGCAACTGCGTTCAGAAGAGTAGCCCGTGCTCCATCTACGCCATCAGGCATGTACGGCGCTATCACATCTGCCAACTCGTCAGCAATTTGGTGCTCTTCCGCAGGCGGCTCTTTACTGTGACACTTTCTTAACAACATCTGCAACAGTAAACAAAAGTCACAAAATTTTAGAATTCGTGTACATCGAATAAGAGAAATGTGTAGAAAACGATAAAGGTTGACCAGGAATAAAATACTAGTTGTCCAAATACGTCAAAGAAAGGCATTTATTTGCTAGTCTGTCTCATAAATTATTGGATAACCCCCATTGCGATATAAATTGTTAAAGAACAGTTAAATTGTCATAAATCCAACATTTTTTAAAATTAATTTTTCTTTTTCTTCTGAAGAAACTATATTTTTACATGTGAAGTTTTTAAGCGTTGATGTAAAGAGAAAACCGCGACTGTTTTTGCGGGATCCTCATGTTTTGCAGTACGAAATGTTGTCGACACATTAATGAGGGAAAAAGAAAAGTAAATAATAACAAGTAAAGAAGTAAAAACAAAGTCAAGATGCGATAAAGACGTAATATATGTGCGAAACTTTTCGTTAGTCAAAATTATATCTTTGTCGTTTTACCTGTTCTATGGCGTGGAATTGCGCCAAATTATCTAGGAACGGTCCCATGCAAACATCTTCCACCATAAGAATGTAGTGAGCCAACTTGGCACGGGCTCGACCACGGGACTGCACATACGCACGGTACGTTTTCGGCAAATCGTACCGCACGACCAAATGACAAGCCGGTACATCAATACCTTCTTCCAACACACTTGTTGAGACCAAAACGTTACATTCTCCCGTGCGGAAGCGTTTTAAGACTTCTTCTTGTTTCTTGGTTTCCAGTTCTAGTTCTTTGGAATCACACAAGGGATTGCCTTGCCGACCGACTATGTACAACGGGTTCACGAACGCCAAATCTGCCATATACCTACTTGCGTCCTACCGAGTCAAAATACCAAAACAAAATAAGTAAAACTGAAATGTACCGAAATGTTAAGAAACACGCTTGTTCTGAAGAATAAACAATGTGAAAGAAAACATTAAATTAAACCCAAAGAAATTAACGAAACAGAACCGGAAATGCCGACAGCTAAGACGAGATTACGTAAAAAGAATTAAAAAAACGAGACTGACAAATAGAAAAAAAGGGAAAAAAGATAAATAAATGGAATGCTAAAAAATATGCATATAAACAATAAAAATTGAAACGTAAAAAATATGCTCTTGGAAAAGAACGAAGGAATTTCTCGAAATGTAAAAATAACAAGTAAAAAATACTAACACGCGGCAACAAGAGAATAAAATAAACATAAACGAGATCACAATAAAATTCATGACAAAAAAGAAAGAAGAAACTGAGACTTACTTTCAGAAGATGATACAACAATTTCGCAGTGCTCCGGCGTTCGACAAAAATGAGACCGCACAAGGCATTGGCGTCCACCATATGTCGATTATATCTTTGAACAAAATGGTCTCTTTTTCTCCTAGTCATATAACCGTTTCCACGTGCAGGCAGATTAACTGTCTTCTCCTCGACATTCTCCTCCCTCTTCATGTCCTTCTCTTGCTCCTCATCGCGAGGAGTTTCTCCCAACGAAGGACTGGCAGGCTGAACTGGCTGATACTTGTGCAAAATGGAAAGTAAGCGCAATATTTTGGGTTTGGTGAAGTGAAGAATGCGATCTGGTTCAGAGACCAATTGGAAGATTTCGTCACATTTGGCCCTAAAGTCAAATATCGTTTTTAAAAAACTGCCTTCAAGGGTGATTTTTCCTTAGGTACCTGATTTGCAACATAAGCGTAAACACAAGACACAATAAAAGGTAGTGACGCTCATAGGCTGTCCTCGTTTTCAGTTTTTCAAGCTGAATCAAAGAAACTAACGCGGCACGATCGGCTCCCCATATTCCAAACGTTTCTACGAGAAACTCAAACTCCCGTAAAACTTCCAAGGGCTCTTTGGTCGGATTAGGAATATTTCGACAATATTCCTCATCGCCGTAGATCTCAATCGGATCAAAACGATGGTTTTGCATGAAAAGGATCATCTGTCCGGTCATGCTTAAAATTTCTTGCTCTAACTTCTGCGCTATCTCGGATATTGATGGTTCGCTGGTACACTCCACTATCATCTCTTTGGGCTGGGTCGAGTAACTAAAAATATTATAACGCATTTTAAAATAAATTACGTAAATGAATTACAGAAACTGATCACTTCTGATTTGACTCTTTCACTAAGTATGACAAAAAAAGCGGATTGGATCTGTTTCAGTCAATTACTCGAAAACAAACAGTATTCGTTGTGTAACAAGTTAGCTTCGAAGCGGTTAGACGTGTCAATCTTGTTGATCGACATGGACATTGCATAAACTGGAGCTTATAAAGCTTGGAAGGTATCATCTTACCATAACATTCCAACAATATCGGCTGCAGTCTGGGCGCGAGCACGTAAAGTCGACTCAAGCTGCTCAATCTTGCGACCTAATTGGATAGGCTTGCAATTGGCGTTGATAAGGGAAGCTGTCAAGCCAAGAATGCGCGGACTTTCATGTGCGCTACATTGGTCCATGAAACCTAAAACCTGTACAACAAGGTCGTTAGGTTTAAATGGCAAAAAATATGCGATAGCCCCAACTCGTTTTCGTCAAACGGCACCTGTTTCATTGGCGAGTCCTTGATTGCGTGATGGCACTCATCCAAAACTAGGACATTCACCTGCTTCATGTTCCAATAGCGAAAATGCAAAACATCCAGAAAGATTTGGGTTGTCATAACCAGCACTTGCTGTTCCTCAAACTCCTTGGTCCAACGGTCTTTTTTCCACAAATCGACGCCTTGTTCACCCGTATAAGCTTTCACCCTCAAAGGTGTATGGTTCCGGAGATACGCAGCTTGCTGACGTACTAAAGGAACTGTATTGGCAAGAAAAATGGTGCGTTTCCCGCCTTGCGCTACCGGACTGTAAAACAAGAATTTTAAGTGTAAGATTTGGAAATAAAAATACAAAATTCAAAAGGAAGTTTCTCGAAAAATTTATCTTTTATTGCTAACATAAATGAGCTCACAAGTTCTTTGAAATGAGCTATAATAAGACGTTGCATTCTTTAATACGCCGTGATGGACTTTGCTTGCTCGTTTCTCGAAATATGACGAATTAAAGGTGTAATGGAATGCACTTTGATCACCACAATTTTGAAACTGAATTGTTGATACGGAAAACGGTTGCTTAAGCATTTTAATGGTTTTAATATACTTTCCTTACTTTTTGGTATGCCAGTGTAGGCCGACGCCTATTACTGGGGTTTACTCACAAGTAATGAGTAAGTAATGAGTATGTAATGCCTTTCATAACACTATCGTCAACACAATGTTCTAAAAAAAAAAACAGCTTCCTTAACGTCAAAGTTGGTAACAAATCAGCAGAAGGGAGCAATAAGCTTCTAGATCATGTCCTTTAAATTAGAAGCAACCAAAGTCCACAGTTTTTTTTCCGTAATTTAGTTTTAGGCGGCATTTCCAACATATTGTACGTTTAATTTAACGTATAACTCAAAAGCTCACGGCAAAGTCATGTGCCAGAATTGTTAATGTAGTCTATGCAAGCCGGGATGTGTCTATATCGTTTAATACCAAGGTAAAAAGGAACGTCTGACTTACTTTGTCACTTCGTGCGCTTTTTCTCTTATCAGCATAGCAGCAATAAATGTTTTGCCTGACCCAGTCCCCAGGCAAACTATGATATTGTGTTTTTTGGCTGCTTCAAACAGTTCCACTTGATAATCCCTGGGTGTGAAGGTCGTCGTAAGCAAATTGTCATCCCCATGATGGACCATCTAAAACGATTGATATTTGAAACAATTAAATCACTACTCAAAAAAGGTATATGTCGGTTCTAAAACAGTACCGTTTGCTAGCTTGTTGCGAGAACGATAAAGAATTATCACACACACATGACTGACAAGGGGTTGTTTGCCTAGCAAAGCGCTGAATCAACTCAATTCCACGCACTGTTCTAATCAACTGTGCGTCACGTATGCAGGCATGGTACCGTCCAACGCAGCTGGCCCGCACACGACCCAGGAATGTGAAGCTGAAGCAACACGATTTTCTTGCAACGCAGTTTTAACACACAAAACACAAGAGATGGTGAACACAAAAGATCTTGATCTGAAAAAAGGATGAGGGACGGGTCACTATGATATGATCTTAACCGCTACTTATGCGTCTTTCGCAAGAATTTTTATGGTTATATTGCGTACTAACCTTTTGTCCCGCGTAAACACACCATGCCCAAAAAGCCTTCTTTAACCCTATCGGCGCTTTATGCACTTATGCGGCTAAGCTGTTCGCTATTCGAAGGAGGTGCTCGTCTCTCGAAGTTCATGGCTGTGATCAGTGACGTCAAAGACAGTTTGGACATGTAAACAGGTTTAGAGCAAAAGGGGAAAGGCCTCTTCATGGCGTCACTCATGAGGGGACTAACCTTGTTTACAGAGAAGCTTCGTCGCACTTCGTGCTTCGCTAGTTCAAAACGTAGTTCGGGGTTTGGATTCTTGGAATAACAAACAAAAGACTGGAAAAATCGTATTGAATTTCGACGAAAACAAATATGGTATCTTAAAATAAAATTCACGTGTTTATATTATACAATTGTTTCCTATTTTAGTCGCACACTATTCTTCTAGTGCAGCCCAGTGCCAAAGCGGAGACACGTACTTACTCTGATTACGAATCTGTCAATGAATGCATGGAAGGTATAATGTATTCGATAAGGTGTGTTTATTTGAATTATTGTATTTCTTCTTTGTAGGTGTATGTAAAATCTACGAAGAGCATTTGAAAAAAATGAATCCTAATTCTCCCAGTATTACTTACGATATTACACAGCTGTTTGATTTCGTTGACCAGCTAGCAGATCTTTCTTGCTTAGTGTAAGTTGGTTCACGTTTCTAAGAATACTGATTAAATGCGTGTGCTATAGGTATCAAAAGTCAACAAATACCTACGCTCCTTATAACAAAGATTGGATAAAGGAAAAGATTTACATTCTGTTGAGGCGCCAAGCAGCTAAAGGAGCAGCGTAACTCGATCTTCAGTCTGCCGTTTTGTGTTCTTTCATCTCAAGAATTAAAACCTATCGTCATGATACCATTTTTACTACGTCGTGGAATGCATAACCTTTGAACATGAAACTGTTGTTAGACTTGTTAAAGCTAACACTGACAAATTTCACGGAAATAAAATATAATGCTGCCAATACATTGGACGTGTTACCATTAGCCGTGACAAGGGCCGCACCCAGGATTTTGCTTTCGGGGATGGTAGTGGGGGGCCATAATGCAATTTTTGGACACAGTTGTCGTCTATCCTTACCATTATAAACCTAACATTTGGGGTGGTGGACGCCTATACCCCCTGGGTACGGGGGTGGCCGTGATATTCGCGTTCGTTTTGAATCAGTCAAAACAAACATAAATGATATTACACTTACACACGGCAGTATCTTCTCTATGACCAAAAATAATCGTTTATTCATTCTGATCTATAGTTATTTTAAGGTTTTAAACCCTTAAAATATCGGTTTGGTTTTGTTAAATAGTTGCTGGATTTTTCATATGGCTCAAGACGACTCATTTTGTATCATGAGCATGATATATTTTTGTAATAAAAATACAGTAGAAATCGTTATAGCGAACTGTCGGCTAAAGTAGATGTTTCTAATATGCTGAGTTTGACAAATGTACAGGCAAAACATCTTGACATAAGGAACTTCCGATTTACCGAACAGTTTAAGTGTTCCCATAGGGTTCACTAGAACGAGAATTAATCGTAATCAAAAAATCATTTATACATCAGTCTGTAAATCCAATTCAACGATGATTCAATGTACCGAATGCCAAAAATGGGTACGAGACCTGTAAAGATTCGTATAGAAAAGAGATAACATGGCATTAACCATCCTCGCCTTCGATTGCGACGTGCATAAGAGCTTTTCCACACTTGTTTTTTATTCAACCGGTTTTTGTATGCTGTTGTCCTCACAGCGGTTCGGCTTGTCTGGCCTGGACTCCCAAGCTTTCCTTTAACACCAGCGCCAACTATGATTGCGGATCGGGCTGAAAACCACTGTTAGCCAGTGACAAGCACAAAATCATAGGAGCGAGTCTTGCATTACCAAAACAACATTCTTTCGAAGTGTATAGCAAATAAAAATGTTAGCGCCGGCATCTTGGGTTGAAAAAGACAAGACAAGCCATCTTAACGAAATGGAAAAACCAAACTTGTTAACCCGGCCCACAAATTCCATTGTCACCCATACACAGTAAACCCAAATATTCTTTGTTATTACTACCGAAACTAAAGAAACTTTCGTTAATTCGTTTTAGGTCACCTATTACGACTGGTACCTCGGTATTGGGAATGATCTTTGACGGTGGCGTCATGATTGCCGCTGACATGCTTGGATCTTATGGTTCCCTTGCTAAACTCCAGAGCTTTCCTCGCGTAGTTAAAGTAAATAACAATTTGATCCTCGGCTGCGGTGGTGATTTGGCCGACTTCCAACATCTCCAGTCCGTCATTGAGCAAAAACAGTAATAGATTTAAAAAAAGCCGTGTCTGATTGATTAAATGTTTTTACGTCACAGGATCGATGAAGAATGTATGGATGACGGCTTCACATTGAAACCACATGCGTTGTATTCCTGGCTGACGCGAGTACTTTACAATCGCCGGTCCAAATTTGACCCACTGTGGACCACCTTCCTTGTGGGCGGTATCCAAGACGGCGAGCCGTTTTTGGGCTACATTGACAAGATTGGTTTAGCCTATCAATCACCACTGATTGCCTCTGGTTACGGTTCTATGATTGCTTTACCTCTGATGCGCGATGCTGTGGAGAAGAAACCGTCAATGAAGAAAGAAGAAGCTCGGGAATTGTTGATCAAATGCATGCGTATTATGTTCTACCGCGATGCCCGTTCTTCGAACAAAGTAACTTTCAAGCCTAATTTACTTTGAAGTGTGTAACGTACTGGGTATTTTGTAGATCCAAATTGCAACCGTGACAGCGGAAGAATCAACTCTAGAAGGTCCCATTCATCTCGATACTAACTGGGAACTTGCTCATTTCATTAAGTAAGAAAATTTAATGGTTTATTCATACTTTAATTTTTTCTGTAATTAATTAATAACACTTTTTGCACCTTTTCAGAGGCTACGAGTAAACCGTTCTGGAAGATGAAATTATTTGTAAACCGTGGAATACAAAAGCTATTAAGCTTGAGTTTTGAAAACCACTTAGCACTCTTGTTATAAATTTACACGACGAAAAACTGCTTATAAACGCCCTGTCTATCTCTATTATCACAAAGCCCCATGAAAGCGTGTTTCATAAACCTCACTGGTGCCATATCAACTTCGACAAGGGAGGAACGTCTCGACAAGATCAAAAATGGAATAAAAATATTAACGAAACACTCACATGCCCCCCCACACAGGAAAAGTAACTAAAATGTACATACTACGCTTGAATGCCCCCAGAAAACTAGAAAGGAAAGGTCACAAATTCTAGTGCATTGCATCAGCCGTCGATCAATTAGCTCCACGTCAAATCGTAGCCCTTCCAATTTAAATTAGGAGCCACGTAAACTCTTCTTCCTTGCCAAAAGAAGGATACGATCCCTCGATAAGCAGTTCTGGACACTCCGCTCTAGACAAAGATAAATACAAAAACAACTAAATGCACGAAATAAGGACACGTATTTGGAAATAAGGATCAGATTTGATCAGACTGCAGTCACATAACTGTCTTAACATTCAGAAACCTGTGGAAAATCCAGCTACTTTTCAATGATAGGTCAAACTTAGAAAACTTGGTTAAATACACCTAGTATTCACATATTGTTCATTTACACATGAGATAAAGATTTTCTGTTACAAAATTTACGCCAATTAAACTTTTAGCGGGAGAACATAAGAAGGGTAGCGATTGCGAGTTAAACATACTCATTTTCAAAAATAAAAACAATATTCGAGGACATACTACCCGAGGAAAGTAACAAGTTATCTCTGACCGCAGTAACGCATTCAAGTAACTCTTATCTCAAGTGTTGTCTCAAATATTCGTTGGCTAAAATACCTCGTTTTGAAACCACTTATGAAAACATTATTTGATATAAATAAGTTCGGTGCAAAGACAAAAATTATGTAAAAATAAGATTGATGTATTTGAGATAACAAAGGTACTACCTTGAAATCATCCATCAGGCCGAACAGCTTCGCAATTTTCTTAAAAGCATCTTTAGTGTGATATTGTATTCGTACTGGACCCTCATATGTAACAGAATTCGCTTTTACATCTTTAGCTTGCACTACAGGCAAACTATAGATAAGCTTTAAGACTGATGCATCATATACATCCTAAAATGAAAGTACATAATTTGTTAGAAGCTAAATCACTTTAAGGTAATCAAAATATTCACTTACTTTTAATAAATACGTTAAATTTCTCTCCGTAAAAGGCACACTGACTTCATTCAACTTTATGAACTTAAGATGACGATCGAAGAAAAGGCCACTAGAAATAAATAACAAATTTAATATTGTCCACTCCCTCACTGTACATATTTTATATGGAGTTAAACACAATACGACTAATACGAAATTTCCGTAAAATGCGAGTCAAAAATTAAAGAAGAAATTTACTTGCTGACTCCAACCTTCCCAAAGGTTCTCGTTCGAGAAATTTCAGGCCTAATGCACGCCCGTTCTTTTCTCTGTTCTGGGTTGCGCATCCAGTCATCCCAAAATCTATGATAAATAAGCATAATACGAATTAAGATAAGCCTTCCTAAGGAATGCAGCTCTTTAGGGCACTTACGCTTTAGGCCACTTGTCTCTCAGTTCTGTTTCCCACAGTTTGCGAGTCATCATCCAGCCCAGGCCTGGGAAAAAGTCAGAACGGTATAACAAGTCTGGGCTGGAAGTATCAATTAGGTTCTCCTTCCCGTTGTCATTCCAGGCTGAAACGCACCACAACGACGAATCGGCTTCTAGGATGGGTAGAGTAGCTTGGAAGTAGGAGTAAAAATCCTCTGCAACTTCCAGGTCATCTAAAAACATCCACGGTTTGTCGACAATAGTCACAACTGCGTATGTTTGTAAATTACCCTCCACAATGATGACAGCTGAAGCTGGGAACTTGTTAAAAACTTGATCTAAAGCCCACGAATAATGTCTGGAAAGTTTGAAGTAGCCAATCATCCTTCTAAAATTGTCTGGTACCTCAGGATCAGACAAATCTGGTTGCTATACAAAAAATTATTATTATTATTGTATTACGAAAATTAAAATGTTTAGTGAAGTATAGGATACAGGAAATAACAACGAAAAAAAAAATGTTCAGCAAAACTTCAAAATAATGCGATGTTACGTAAAAACGCATTTAAGTAAAGAGAACTCCATCAAATTTAGATTTCGTACTTTCTGTAGTGTTTTTCTAATCTGTTGCCTAAGTCGATTTACGGAACCTTAATTAGTTGACTATTTACTATTTAAATCGGCTACTAAATTAGTTTTGCGTAGACCTATAACTCAAATAGCTTATTTTGTTGGGAATTATTTTAAACGTAAGTAGCAGCGTTTACACAATCGCACAAAGTTAGATGGTGAAATTACTTGAATGTAGGTGATCCGATCTTCATAGGAACGAATGATTTCTGCGGTGGGTTGATGACCGCAGTCTTGACTAACAATAATCGGAAATTGGTCACTGGCAGGTCTGAATTTAATCAAGCGATCTAAGCATCGCTGGACGGACGGTCGGTTACAAGCGATCACCAAAATTGGCATCACCGGAGGAGAAGGATTTCCAATCTCAGACTGCGAGTTGGCTGATTCAACAGGCGGACGAACGTTTTCGTTCTCAGATGACTGAATTTCATATTGGTCCAACAATGCTTTTAACCGAGAAATATTACCTTTTGAACCTTGATGAAAAGAGAATTATGAAAATTATGCGTACATTTTTAACTTTTGTTTACTTTCTCGGTTTTTCTTCAGGTTCTTGAAGGTGGCGAGTAATTCCTCCTGGAGGTCTTTAGTGGCCTTAATTTCTTGGTCTAAATGTGATATTCTTTCAAGAAGAGCTTCTCGTTCCTAGGGAAAACATTATTACTTAAAGATGAAATGATGAAGATTTTGTAACATACTAGACTACTGGAAGGATCAGATGGGTCTTGACGATTAACTGGCAGTACAAAATAAACGGCAACAAACCATAACAGTGTGCACAGACCAAATAAAAAAATGCAGTGTCGTCTTCTGGCAAACATTTTTTTCTCTTCGAATATATCTTAATCATTTACTTTCTGCCTCAATAGGAAAAACTCTGAATTTTCTTTCAACTCATCGCCTTTCCTTAAAGTTAAAAGAACCAAATCCGCAACGTTAGTTGCTTACTAAGTACGCAACGCATGTGCTGCTTGGCAACATTACACTAGAAAACCTTAAAAAGAACAAACACTTTATTATGCAAAATTAGAAGCAGTAGAAAGCTTACATTCAGTGAAACGCCTGTTGACATTAAGTTGAGGGAGTAGAAATTTAAAAACAGTGCCGTGGAGAGAAAATCTTCTAGGTCATGGCAAGCGACGAGTAGGAAGACGGTGTTTTAAAACTGAATATAGCTAATATTCACAAAGTAAATCCCTGGAAAAGCAATATTTCCTAAACTCTCCACGTATTTACAAAAGACTCGTCGAAAGCACATTGGATCAATTTAGGTCACGTGGAAGTACACCCACCAGACCACTATGGCCATCAGGTGACAAAGAGACGAAAGATTATTACATGAAACTATGCACGCGTTCACACTACAGTACTTTACGTAGAACAAAATTAATTTAAATTACTCGCAAAGTCTGATCAAATTACAAGCTTCTCTCTACTTAGACATAATACATATTCCGCTTAAAAAAGCACGTTGCAAGTGTCTAAACCGAGTTGAACAGGAAAAAACGAATACAATAGCCCAGTTAGCTTCCTCATTTTTCCTTCATATCCCTAACCCGATTGAAAACTCGAGCATCTGGGCGAGTTCCCACATAGTTTGCAGTAAACTGAGTCTGTAATGCGGAGAATGTGTCATTTACACGCAGAAAAAGCAAATATTCAAACTAGGTTTATTCACCCAGGTTTCAGAGGAGCGTTGTGTGAAAAGTTGCGTCTCTGTGCGCAGAAACACTGCGGAAATAGAAAAAGAACGGGCCCACTGGCGGATCATTTGCTTACAGTCTCAACTGAAAAAATTGTGCAAGCAAAATCTTTAGTGTGCGTGTCGCGGATATTCTGTCCGAAATACGACAGAATTGATAATGAAGAAAATGAATGCGTTCACTAACAAGTGCACAGAAATATACGATAAATTTATACCAAGAAGCGCTGTTCATTGTAATTTTTCGTGGTTATATTAAAACTGTACAAGGCATGGAATATACGATATGTAAGATCCTGGTATACGAGAAACAAGTCTCCGCTCGTTTCAACATAAATTTGAATCCAAAAAACAAGGCACATTCACACTGGTTACAAAAACAATTCGACACCGTTTTATACATAAAACAAGGAGGAACATCAGGATAATCATTAATCAACAAAAGAGTAGCCGGCTAATACAAAAAAGTTATATTTTGCATTTGTCAGGGAAAAGGGGCAGACGCTTTACAAGACACAAATTCAACGTTGGTTTCAATATTGAGGAGAATGATACGGCGTCGTGGACGTCGGCGTATGCGGGTTGGACCTTGATTGAGAATTGGGCGAAATTAGATCTCCCCTCATTTTGTTCATATTGATAGAATAGCTGCCATGGGAAGGAGGCCGATTTAACAACTCGTGATCCATTGGACCACCATACTGCGACCCGTAGGCAGAATCTTTTGACGTATCAGCAGGTGACGGCGAATTCACGGGCAAATTGCTACTGTTCATCATTTGGGACTGCACTGGCGGAGTTGGGCGTCGAATCGGTGGTACAACCCCGTAAACCGAGTCATTACGGACCACCGGGACACCATTACTACGGGGATACATGCCATAATTACCGTTATCACCCGAGTTACTTATGTTGGGATGATTATTGGAATTTTGCTCCAATTTTTTCGTAGCATAAATAGATTCTTGAGTAATTGCGTGTCCAGTTCCTTGCATACCATACACGGACTCTAACCGCGGGGCATTGCTATTGCCGTTATTATCATTGTACTGCATTGCTTCGCGAGGTTTGTGCGTATAGACAGAATCTTTGCGTTCGAATGACTCTCTCTCCGGTGTCGGTTTATACATGTTGCTACTTGGATTGCCGTTCTTGGCAGGGAAACTGTTCAAGTAGTTTTCTTCAGCGGATTTCTGGTCAGCGTAACTGCTGGGCGGACTAATTGGGCCGTAATTGTCGGTAATCTTGGCTCCATACGGTGACTCACGCTCACGGTGCATTCCATACATGCTTTCATTGCTGCAACAAACCATGAAAAATGTATCGTAAAAATTATGAATAACAGCAATTAATTTGAAAGCACGTTTCCTCACCGATGAATGCCGTTCCTGGAAGGCACTGACAGAGGATGGTGGGGTTGATGGTTCTGGCTGCTACTAATTTTGCCTAAATAGAGACTTTGGGCGGGTGCTAGACCTGACTGCAGAGGCGGCGAAGGATTGGCGGGTGGCAACGGTGGTTTCGCGTAGACAGATTGAGAGCGATTCAACGGAGCTTTGGGCACAACTTGAGGTGTTTTGCAGTACAAGGATTTTGAGCCATCGTAAATGGGATCTGCTCTATCAGGTCGACTGCCTCTTGATGCTAATGCAGCATTTGAAGCCATGTGACCTATTTTTTTTTCGTTAAAAATTAAACCCGAGATTAACTCAAGTGTCTAGCTATTTATAAAATCGACTCTGAGCGTTACCTGTAGGAGAAACCGGATTCGAACGCAACGCGGGGCGATACTGGTCATAATGCTGAGTCCGCGCATTCTGAAAATTCGTTATGGCCATGTGGCGTCCGTTCTTCTCTTCATCGTAATCTTCATCGCTGTGCATACTTAACGAGTCTGTTTTAAAATCCGAAAAAAAAAACTTAGAACCCAACGTATAGAAAATATTCGATAAATTTTACCTCCGTCGATGGAATCTTTGCGCTTCTTCGTACCCCGGTAGGGATTAAACACAAACTCGTACAGCAGTCCTGCCAAACATCCGCCAATGATCGGTCCAATCCAGTAAACCCAGTGACTATCCCATTTGTTCATAACAAATGCGGGTCCTAGGGACCTTACAGGATTGAAAGAGGCGCCAGTCGAAGGCAACTACAAACACAAAACCACGATCGTTATCTCCTACTTCCTGAAACTGTTGTTTCTTTTTAATAAAGCACTTACAGCCACTAAAGAGCAGGTCGCATATGCTAAGCCCACGGTCAAAGGTCCCGGTCCTAAGTTTGTGTTCACCAAATAACCCCGGATGGGATCCAACGCCGTCAAATGGGTTAAAACCACCACAAAGGTCAAACTCAATTCAATGGCCAATGCTTGCCATTCGGACAAACCGGGAGCCGGGACCGTCGCTCCGAGCCATCCTTGCAGCCCTGAAGACGTCACCCTAGAAAAACAATACAAAACACGAAAGTTATCAATACAGTACAAACTTACAACCGTTTTCCTCAAATTAAGCTTTTTGTGAGCCACGCATGTCTCATCCTTAACGCCTTCTCTTGTACCACAAAATTGCCTTCTTCCTTTTTGGAACGTTTATGGGCCAGTCACGTATGTGACGATAATAAGCCATCTTTCTTTCGAATATAAAAAAAAAAACTTTAAAAATCTTTTGTAAGTTTTTTCTTGTGTTTGAGTACGCATGTACGTTCACCACCTTTACAAATCTTTCACCGGGTGACCAGAATCCGATCAAAGAGGAGGAGTAAGTCAGGTGTGATGGCAAACAGGTTCGGATTCAGGGTTCCTTCATTGTTACATTGTTGAAAGAGATATATATGGCCAAGTGAATTGGGTCTATTCTCCCCCCACCCCCAGGACGTGAAGAATGAAATCGTCGTAAGCATAAGCAAAAAGCGACGGAAGACGGCTTCGCAGCTGCAGCTTGACCATATAGCCGGGCGTAAGGCGCGTCATCATGCTCTCCACATGTTGAAAACGTTCGATTTCAAGTCAAAGGAGAGGCCAAAAGGGCTTCTTCCTGTTCCTTTTCATCTCGGCATGACGTCTGTTAGGGTAAAGAGGGTGGATTTTGCCGTAGCCAAGGAGGGAAGATATGGATGTGTCTTTCTTCCGCGGAGCTAAGTAAAAGGGAGAACCCAGCGAGTACTAAAGAAATTTAAGCCAGGGTCCTGAAAGCTGACACCTTGGGCTCTTATTATGAGGGTACCCTAAAGTTCTTATATGGATATTTTTCTATAAGGCTTTTCAAACACTCCTACACTTCGGTTATGGGGTATCCATAATGTGCTGTACTGCACCCTTAGTCCATTAGAATTTCCCTATAACGACTGCTCTTTGTCAGAGATAAGGAAGCCAGTGCATTGTCGCTGAAAAGTAGCCTACATAATCAGTACAGCTTCAACAAACGAAGGTTTTGACAGTGATCTAAGACAGGAAATCCAAGTTGGCACATTCCAACAATGTCCGGCGCAAGTGAAAAGAGCCACGATGATCGTTGGCTGCGCGGGATACGTTGAGGGATGAAATAACACACCGCGGAAATTAGTTTCTTGGGACGGATATTTATGCAAAAACAAGACCTAAGGCTTCCGAGATGACGAACAAACATGCGTTAGTACTGAAACACCCGCATGTTGCCACACAGAAAAAAAAAGACTGACGTGTAGTAACGGTTGTTCGACTCCCCCAAAAACGGACAAAAACTTAAAAGGAAAACACATGTGCCCAGACTGAAAAATGGAGCGGGGGAGTCAAGCTACGGCATCCAGTTCGTTAACAAGGTTTCATTTTGACTCATTAAAGTATGTTACAACGAGTCTTGTGGTAGTTGTTATAAACAATACGTCTTTGTGTACCCCTTAGCGTCGCTTTGTTTAGTACAAAAGATCTTTCTCTTAAGTCTAAACTGAGAAAAGCTCTCGCCAATACTTGACCGGCTTCAAACGAACAACGTGAGTCGGCGAGAAAAGACTGGGACATAAGGGTTAGGGGACGACCGACGATGTCCCAACAATGTGTTTGTCTTGGGAAAGGAAGCAGGGTGGGGTGATTCATGTATTCCCCTTCAATTTCCTTAAACTGGAGCTCGACGGTGAAGGCATTCTACGCATTATCTCGGCTCGTAGGCGAAACTTGTACAATGAGTTCGTCGGAAGCCCGGTTATCTACCCATGTTCGTCTATACGTGTAGCCCAAAAGGAAGTCTAAATTGGATCTGGATTCCAGAGATACAAAAGGTACGAGTGAAACTGCCGAAAAAACTAACCACCTTAATCGTCACGGTTAAGAGAGCGCTCAAGCATATTTACCATGCTTATACTCAAGACTACACACTTCAGATAATACATGAAGCCAATTTCTGCTTACAAATTAGTGACTTTGAAAGTGACTTCCTTGGGAATCTCATCTTATAAAAATATTTTGTAAATAATTAAGCCAATGCCAGAAGAAAGAAAGGCAACGTAATGTATATTGTGCGTAATTAAAGAAGATAATTTGAAATGGGGGAAAATGCTAGATAAACAAAAAAATAAGTTTCCCAAAATAGTCAATCCCAGTGCGTTTGTACTCTATACACTGTAGACTCAAATTTACGATTTCTTTTAATTTACACGTTTTCGAAGTATCTTGGTAGCCAATTCTCCGCTGCGTCAACGAGCGCCTGACTGAATAGTATTCATTGTTGGCGTCTCGAAAGCTTGGTTGTTGTTAAGGTTATCACAGCTAATACAGTAGGAAGGTCAGCCTGGCTGTATCCTAAAGATTTGTTTGTTCTTTATGTCGGTGTTAAATAAAATGACGGAGTGATATTTGCGCTCCGTAACTTTTTAAATCAGCAATTCAAGCTGGAAGTAAACAGAAGACTTAATTCATAAAGCCGTCTCTTTTTTATCTCGCGCTTCCGAACTATCAGTGAGTATTCATGGCATACAAAATAGTTCGGCTTAATTTATAGTAAACTTGATCGCTTATCATCCATGACAGGCATCGCGGATAATCCTGGAACTCATCATAAGAAGTCAGTGGGCTAAAGGAAAAAAGAAGCGTGAGAACAGCTTCGCTATGGACAAGTCAAACGATCTGCAGACAATCCACGAAGAAAACACAGACTTCTTTGAAGAAACCACTGTTCTTGAATTTGACGATGACCAAATTTGCAGTCTGCTTTTAGAAGACAGTCCACAAGCTAGTTCATCCAGGATAGCCGACATGTCCTTCGCAACCAATCAAAACACCAAGAAAGTAAACAATGAAAATTGTAACGCACCACGAAAAAAATGCCCTTCGCGCGAGCGCAAACGTGACCGCGTTCGTCGCTGTTTGATTTTTTAAACTATAAAACTTTCCAACACTTACTTTTTTTTTTAAAAAAAAAAGTACATTAAAAATAAATGAAAATGTTCTAAGTTCACGGAAACTTGCGCTTTCCTTAAATTGCCGTGAAACTTGACTCCTGTGACACGAATTACACAGTAATAAGAGACGTGTAAAGAAACTGTACAAGATCTCCATTTACTGTAGTAATAAACTATTTCTCAGGACCGAAACTGTAAATTGCTGTAAACTAAGAAAAATAAACAGTTCTTCAAAACAGCAATATGGCTTTAGGTCCGTCTCAGAAATTCGGCATGTCACTCCATATGAAAACCATTTCCTAATGGCCACGGCGCCCTGTCGTGTATGTGTCACCTTTTGCCCTAAATTTTGATGAATAGTCTAAGCATATCTTGGGGGATATTAGCGGCTTTATATGATCAATCAGTAATGGAACTTACGTACGTCAAATGCGTGACCATTATGCATGTCAAATCGTAACCCCCCAGAAAGGGTACGGTTCTACAAAAAGGGTCAAATCTTTCCTCCTCTCTATGCCTATGTGTTCTTTTGTGGTAAAAAAAAAACTGATCCTTGTTTACAGCTTAATCGCATTATAGGGTTAGATTTAAACGCTTTCAAAGCCTGGGAAGCGTAACTCCTATCAGAGAAGCTGTAACATAAAGAAATAAGGCACGGAGAGGGGCTGTGATACTGGAGAGAGAAAGAAAAAAAAGGAGAATGAACTGAAAACTGTCCGTGGGTAGGTTGCGTGTAATATGCCAGAACTGCTGTTCTGTGCTGATGATGGCACATGTGGCCGAGGTCAGGGAAGGGGGTCGTGAGATCAAAAACTTGCGTTTGATTGAGTCACAACCCAACCACCGCAGCATCAACCCCATCAAGCTCTAACACTCTAGTTAGTCAAGTGGTTTCTTTTTTTTAACACGTATGCCGTAACCCAACATGACATGTGTGTGAAGGCTTCCTTTCCCCTTTCACAATAGCCACAACCCCACATGCCCTTTGATACACAACATTTAATCCTTGCCCTTCTCCATACGTCAGGCCCGAACATTCTCCATTCAATGAAAAGAGCTGAATTTGCACTACTCAACCGCAAACACGTCCTTCCAATCAATAAACAAGAACACATTCAATGTTCCAATGAAAGAATGAACTCCATATGTAGATACATAGAATATATGTATGAAAAGCTATGACACCATGATTGGTGCGAACATATATATAGTGCCGCACAGGATAAAACATATGGTTTTCAATACAATTTGCCAATATGCGTTTTCATTAGTTAATCATAACTAACCTGTAAACACTTTTCTACACGAGAGTATGCTCTTTTCAACTCACGAGTTCTGTTGAATTTACCTGCACTTCATACAAATTCTGCATTGATATCGGTGTTCTGTGATGATTATATGTAACTGTAATGTCAAATATTTTTTAGAGTAACTGTAATGTACTAGAGTCATTTTTGCCCTTTTAAAAATGTAATGTAATGTACTCATTAAATTATTACCCTTTGAAATTGTAGCGTAATGTACACGTAACACGAAAAAAGACCATTTCGCATTACTATTCCTTCGGCCATTTAGCAAGTAAACGACACGCGGTTTTATGTGAAGTACTGATTTGCCTACTCGAATATTTAAATATATACGTTTCATATTGTGCACCGATTTTAAAAAAATGCAAATATTTAGCATAATTAAGCATTATTAGGGAAAATAATGTCAAATTTAGGTGTTACTTTACAAATGTAATTGCAACGTAACCATTACTTTATCTAAAAATGTAGTTGGAATGCAACGGTTTGAAACTAACAGTATTTATTACGTCACATTACTTTTTTGTCAAATTACACAACAGTGGTTGGTACACTGTTATCTGCAATCTGGAACTATACAGTGTGAATACGATTTCATAATTTACAGATACAGATGTCATAACAGCAATGTAATGTCTCAGACGAAGGCTCTCTGGCAAGTGTATTCGGAACTACGCAAAATCCAAACACCGAAAAAGAAGCTGTAGCGCAACGCAGGACCTGTCGAAGGGTGACTTTCGTCCAGATATCCTGTCTAGCGACACTTTTGTCAAGTCAGTTTACCTTAGACGCTATTATGTTCGACGTGAATTTCTCTCCCATTTCCTAATGTCCCCGTTGCCCCCCAGAAAAACCTACAAAAAGAAAAGAAAACTTGTTCTTCGTCCTTACTACCCCATGTTTTGCACCTGGCGAACAGGTATGCGGGCCATGGTCCCTGGTTATTCCTTCGTCTGGTAAGACGCTCAAGGGAAATTTGAAAACCTTACTCATGATAGCTTAGCATGGATAAAACGAGTACAAAACGCTGTCCCCTCTACTAGAAACTGCCTTAAACGATTGCTACCTATATAGGTTCCGCATAACTCTCCGCTTGAACGATTTCAATCGGAAAGTATAACATTTCTAAGAAAAGGAAATCTTTTCAATGCACAGCCTATTCTGCTCTAGAAAAGGATCAAACACCTCTCTAGGCTTATCTTAAAGGAAAAGCCGACAATTCCATCAAGATGCTTACTTTCAGTCCTTTTAAACTTAAAAAGACTGAAAGCAAGCATTCAACCTTCACTCCCACAACCCCCATCACCTACAAACGTACCACTATGCTGTTCTCATTCTGGCATGCACTGCATACCTATTTATAGGCTCTTGTGTGCTTACTATGGAAATCCTACGCAGCCAAAGCGCCAAAACTCACTTTATTTCCTTTATAAACATATGCGCAGTATGTTTTCCGATTTTGCAAACGCGAAAAAAACGCACGTTGAGTCACGGCGCCCAACTGGATTTGATTCAATGTGAAAACACTGAACAAAAAACTCCCGAGCACCCTACTTTGTAGCCCAACGCGTCACGTGCCAATTTAGGACACTGAATTGATTAACGCCACGTGCGAGGCTGTTTTCATATTTCTGCCTAAGTAGTAAAACTGTTAATGATCAAAAACTCTTGTCACATGACTTGCGTTTATTTTACGACAACGAGCCACTTCCGCAACTTTTCCCACGACGCTTAAAATTTTTCCAGCAAGGGAGCTCACTATTACTTGCGGTTTTTAGGCCAAAGTAGTGTAATTTTGGAAACCACATTTCAACCTAGACTGAGTCTGAATAAACCTATTGTTACACTTTTTCGTACTTGCTCTCTTAGGATGGCGCCGACTTTATGCCGACACAACCGTAAGAGAAGAGCGCAAAAGATCTGCAACTTAAAAATGTCGAATTATGAGTATTCTAGACAAAGCTTAACTTGGCCGAGGATAACAGGGAGACAATAGGACCGCCAACGTGGGCATAAGGGAAGGTTAACAATAGTTCCGACTCTACGGGTAATTTCAGGGCATCAAAAAGACTAGTCTACCAGTACTACGGTATATAAAATGGACCAAGAACTCAGTCAACCCAGAATGTACCCATCTGTTGTTCATTACACAGGCTTTTCAAAGGTCACGTGGAGCCATTTGGTGCCTTTGGTTTTAAGGGGTTTTCTTCAGCTTCTCCTTCATCTGCTGGGTAAAAGCAAAGGGACACGGCCGCACTTTCAGGGTGTAAAAGGCAAAAGGAGGAGTGCACGCGACCGCAGGAGATGCAGCACGAAAAGGTATATGCTGCATCGAAGGCCCCTCAACTTTTGCTACTTGCCAGCTGTCCTTCGCGGCCTTCATGCACCTGGTTTCGGGCTTGCATGAGTGCCGCCTTATTCTAGTGTCTCTGTAATAGCATGGTTTGGGGTTTTGGAAAAGAAAGGGTCGTATTTGTGCCCCTTTCACAATAAACAAAAACAGAAAAATTTGGTTTACGACAAACTTACATCACTTGCCGTGGTAAAAACGCCCTGAAGGTTTTCAAATACCTTACTAGTTGTTTTTACTGTTCATTGGAAACTTAAATAGCCACCAGGAGAGTAATTAAAGGTGACAGCAGAATTTAGGGTTCGACTCGAAAGAAAGTGACCTAGTGTAGAGAGGGATGTTTCACGAGGCATTTTCGGACGTCTCGCTAGCTCTTCCCCAAAACGTGACAGCTTCAGAGGCTGAGAAAGTTGCTCCGCGAGATGAAGATGCAGCTGTGGAGATAATTTTGGATTCTTTTCCGGTAACAGTTGCGAACGGTTTGAAAGACCGTCAGACTTATTAGCCATGTGGCTTTTTTTCTAAGATCAAGAGGCTGTGGAAACCCTTCTTAACTATTCTTTAAAACTTCAACCTTCTAGGCCTCTTTTTTTTTCGCTGTTCTTTATTTCTCTGTGGGGAAAAAGAAGACTGGTTTTAAGTTCCTATGCTCTAATTGCACGGGCGGAGTAGTTTAGGGAGTTACAAACTTTTTTTTATCTTATCCTGCGCTCCATAAGGGTTCCATTTAGAGCCTGACAGGAAACCAGTGCCTGGTTGTAAAATATGTTCTAACAGCGAGTGGGACTGCGCAAGCAAAGGACACATGAATGCAAAAAGGGGGAAGTTATGCTAACTCTCACTTACCCATATAATAAGGCAGCTCCGGCAATTGCCCCTCCGCTTTGGGCTGTGACATACAAAAGTCCTTTGATAGGCGAAATTTTCCTGGACATTAAGAGCGCTAATGTGACGCATGGATTCAAATGAGCACCTATGAAAGAAACGTGCAAGTTAGTTGCGAAGGCTATCTAACGGAAAGCGAAAGCTTTGACGCTGTTTTTCTTTGTCTTGTCTTTTCCTTATTTTATACGAAAGTGGCATAGTTTCGAGTCCTAGCCGGCGAACTCGAACTGGCCGAGGAAACCACATCTTCTCCGGTTTGTTCGATAGGTACTTGGGTTCTCGAGTAGCTTTTAGTAGCATAATACCTGATATGTGTGCGAAGGACAGGGAAAGACTAGCGACAGCAAAGCCAGCAGCTAAGGCAATACCGACGTATGGGGGACTATGTCCATTCCACGGTACAAAGGATCCGCAAATAAGAAAGACGTAAAAAAACGTCGCCAGACATTCTGCGACAACTGCGCGCCAGAAATCCAGACCGCGTATTTCGGCTTGCATTGGCACACGCGAGAGTTTCGGCCGCTCTGTCCGTTGCGATTCCAAGCGGTCCATTAAGGTCTGCAATAAAGATTCCATCGAAGTCACATTCGTAGTTAAACTCACACCAGCCATGGTTCATTAATTAAATTTATGGTTACGACTTAGGCACTTTGAACTTGACACTAGATCATGACAAATATCTCCAACCTTATACACACTACGCGAGACGCGGCACAAGCTGCCCTCCCTTCGCCGCCTGTAGCCAACAACAAACTAACGCGACTTAACGGAGGGACGCGTGGGACTGGGAGAAAATTAGCCGGAAAAGGTTGTTGCTCTTATTATCCGTTAGGTGCAGCACTTGCCGGGTCCTTTACAGTCTGTTATGTGGAAAATGCGCCTTACGGGGTGAAAAAGTGTTACGACAAAAGAACAAAAAAAAAAAAAAAAAATATGCATGACATTTTTTTTTTAAAGAAAGGCATGCGAACACAGTGCCTGACTGTGCATTAAAAGAATAGTTTGTCTGTCCGAACTAGACTTCTCGAATCGGTCCTGTAATGTGAGGCAACAAGGGACATTTGAACTGACGATAGTGTTCCCTTTTTCGCTGCATAAAAATATGAATTCATTGTCTTGAATTATACCCAATATATTGAAGAAGCATTCTTATTTTCTAAGTGTAGTAGATCCTGCTTTGAAGATTTGACTGTTATTCAATCTCCAGTTCAGTTTCTTTACGCGCACATTCTCATAGTGTTTCATAAGAAAATAATTAGTTCACCCTTCGCTGACAGAAACAGCATTATCTTCTTATGTCAATGCTTAACAATTATCTGGATCTCACTAGAGTTTATCTACGCTAGCTTTTACTTCGAAGCGCTCTGATTTTGTAAAAATTTCTTTACTTCTAGCACCTCTTACTACAATGCTTAACACACAGTGGAACCCGCTTAATAACAAGGCCCCGGGACTGACCAGTCGGCCTGTCTTTTAAGCAGGTCTTGGGTTATCCGAGGTAACTACCTGTATCACATAGAAATACCAGTCTTTATATACTTGTAATTAAATATAAGTAGTACTTTATAAAAGGGAAGAAAATCAAACTAAAACATTTTTCTATTTCGCAAAATACTCAGTGATTACATTATGTTAAGCACTCGTTTGCCTAAAAGCTTTGCTTTGCCCCTTGGCTTTCGCTAATTGTCAAAAATGTTTTTCTTATCTTTTTTAACCTTTGAAAATGACGCTTGGATCAATACAAAACGTTTGTCCAATCGACACTTGTGCTTAGCCGTTTTTTCAGAAGGACACCACTTCAACTCGCTTCGCTAAAGATAATGTTGTATACTTGTTTTTTGGCTGACTCCTTTTACTACAGAGCTGATCGGAGATCTCAAAATATAAAACAGGAATTCAATAATGGTGAAAATAAAAAGGCTTGTTTCCGTTAGGAAATCCGTTTGAATAGGAACTCAGAAGCTTTTCTTCGATTTTTTTTTGGCCTCTTGTTTTCAGCATGCTTGTTGTTCATGTCCCTAGTTGGTTATTAGCCGGATAAAAACAAATTGAAAGACACGCAATGGGGAATAAAAATTACGTGATTTTATGCGATTCATGGCATTAATCGAGTTGGCAGAATCCGAAGTTAGTTTCCATTATGTTAAATAGGAGTTAAACGGGACTTAAGACTGTTTTTGTCATAAAATGGGTCTTGTTATTCCTCAAGGTGATATTAAGTGGATTCCACTGTGTTTGAAAATCTGTCGGAGAACTGAATTGTTTACGCGGTAGTACTGGTTTAATTGGAAAAGGGTAAAGCGATCTGAAACTTTCCCAAGTATTTTATGGTCAGCTAGTTTAACAGAAGTTTTAGAACAGCAATGGCTTTGACTTTTCAGTAGCTTTGTTTCATAACAGACTAAGGTCACGTAGATCTAGAATGCTTATTGCCAATGACATGTGGAGTAATTTTGGACAATTGTCAAACAAAGCTAAATAATTTGAGAATATTTTTTTTTAGTAAAGTTTCTGTTTCTATTTAACATAGTCGCCGTTGAACGTTTTTCAAATAACAGCACGATTAATTTCCAAAGCTGAGTTCAATTGTTTGCTTTTTTGCCAGATTCAGAAATTGCAAACTATCTTCTAATAGGCACATTTGTTACACAGTTTTCCTACACACTTAACTGCGTTTATATGTGCCTGTCTTAAATGCCGGCCTCAAAGTCATCTGACTCAAATACGAATTTGCGGACAATAACTAAGAAGGACTCGTCGGACTACCAAGACAAATAATTACAAAAAAGCGTGGTGACATCGTAAAAATTATAATTGAGTTTCCTCCCATCCTCTTTGCAAAAAAAAAAGAAAAATGTTTTAAAAATCTGAGCTCAGTTTGAAAATCGCCATTTTTCTAAGTGTATGATAAAAAAAATATGAAATGCCTGAATTTTCAATTTCAAGTGAATCTTTAAATCCTTTGGCAATGATTTGCCAAACAGCCAATTAATTGTCTAAATTTTCACTGACGACTATAACAATTATCGGTTTGATTGGCTATAGAAGGTCTAATACGTTATAATACAGCACTCGTGAGAAATGACATCCCGATAAACATGACCCAAAGTATGAAAATAAACAACTTCAAAGAACTTGCGTCAATAATTTCGTTGATAAATACTCTTAAATGCGTATCCAATTAGTGGTCCCCACTTTATTAAATACCGGTTCCTTTTGAATAACCCGCACATCTGAATGAAAATTTGACGATCCCGTTTTAAGCCTGTTTAATTCAACATAGTCTTACTCCGTTTTATTGAATTGAATATTCCACTTTTTTAAAAAAAACTTTTTAAAGTCCAGTTGTATATCTTCAAATGTTGAAAAACTTCGTCTAAATGAATACGGATCGTCGGCAATAGCTTTTGATACCAGAAAATCGCAAGATTCCACGAAACGTTTGAAAGGCATTGCGTCCCAAAAGAAAGCAACAATCTGCATCTTTCACTTTTCTCCGTTGACGACTTACCAATGAAGCCAATTTGAATAGTTTAAGTTTTGTAGCAGAGCTTAAGAAGAGAGGCTAACATGCCCATAAGGACGAGCGCGTAAGTTTTTCTGTAGCTCAGCGAGTGGAAGTGTTGAGTGTTTTAGAGAAGAAAAATGACACATAGGGAAATGAGAAATAATGAGATGAGAAATGAGAAATAATTAAGAAAAATGAGACATAAGTTGCTCAACGTTTCTGCGTGAGTCAAGTAGTTGTTTTCAAGCAATTGTTATCGTTCTTCGATTCATAGGAAACCGGGGTTGTGAAGCGTATGAACTTTAAACAGCTTTACGTCTTTAAAACATTATTGTACAATGCAAAAGACAAGATCGCAAAACAGCATGCAATTATGCTTTTTTTCAAAATAATATAAAAAATTGAATTATTTTATTATAAATACATGACAGTATAAGTCTCCGTCTCCTTTAATTTATAATTTTTATCATGTTATATAGGCAATTCCGTATTTTTAAATACTCCCGCGTATTTGAATACTGACAGTCCGGTACGAAGCCTATTCAAATAAGCGGGTTGCATTGTACATGAAAATAACTTCTTAAGCTATGCGACAAAACTGCACGTCATAAATTACCCTTTTATGTAATGTAAATGGTTTATTGTAGTAACTTAAAGCTAGTCATAGACCAGTGTAAAACATTGTTCGTATTTCAAGACTATTTTCTAACAGGAGAAAGTTAGAATACGAGTCAGTATTTGTTCGACATTGGCGTAAAAGGTTTCTGTCTTTCAAGACGGCCAAAAATTTGAAGTTTATAAGAGACGTTACACACTAAAGAAAAACACTGGAAGCTGTAAGAGAAGTTGCGTATTACAACGCTGCACCTGTAAGTAAAAAAATTCGAACTTACTCGAACGTCTGCCTTCGAAAACCATGAACAGTGAAGAAAGGCCAACGAGCTATGATCACACCAAAACCAACTTTTAGATAACATTGTCCCTCACGGAAGTTTACAACTACCGTCAAACCATATGTGAAATGAAGCATATACGTGAAGATACAAACATTACTCAAAGAAATAAACGCAAAGTTCTGACTGAAAGTGAATCTTTCTATATTACAAAAATTCTTAAAATATCATATTTATTATACTACAAACAACGAAGATTACACCAGTACGAGTAAAATATTAAAAAACGATGAACTGTTGGACTGCTTGCCGTTGCGGGAAGTTTACTCTACACTTTGGGATTTCGATTAACCGGAACAAAAGATTACTCGAAGCAAACTGAAAAGGGGGGACATGCTACGGATACCTAGTACGTATGACTAGATGCTTTTTATGTTTGCGGGTCGCCTACACGCATCTCACTTAATTTGCGGGATTTTACATGTTAGCTAGATTGTCATCTTGGGAAGGGATTCTAAATAGTCGTAACGAAGTAAAACAATCCCAAGCTAGGTGTCAAGAAACGAAAACAGAGGAAATAGCAATTCCTCCTTTACACATCAATGGAAAACCTTTTTACTTCTTCTTTGATTTACCCCATGAATATAAAAACTCCCTATGATTGATTTGTCGCAGCGCGAGTGACCACGTCACCCCAGCTGCCTTCTGTTTTATACGGACTGGAAGAGGTGTTGATTTGTCGAGGCTTGGAGTGCGTTCCGTTAGAGTGGGCGTGTCCGTACGTGACCCAGTCACTAGAAGGCAAGGATGCGCGATAATGACGCGAAGAACTGTGATTAAAAACGGGCAACATTTCATTGGCTTCGGAGCTCAGTGCTTTCAGGAAGACGACAGCATCCGTGCCGTAGCCTTCGTAGGAAGTTAACGTCAAGTCTCCCAGCAAATAACGTGCATAGAGACGCGACAAAGGTAGCCCGTAACCATAACCTGCTAAAGGTGCTGAATCAGCGCCACCAGGTGATGGTTGCGGGGCAGTGGAGTACATGTAGTGGAAGAGTAGACCCATTTTCGATCGAGGAATGCCACCACCGAGATCTGTCAGCTGCACAAATAAAAATTTAAAAAATGTACTTAAACTTGTTATTCGATTAAAAAAAATTAGTAGTTACTTTGATAGTAACGTCTTCTCCTCCTTTGACAACCAACGTTTCAATAGGTGGATATTCCCTTGCTGCCGCTCCGTGATGCTCCACTACTGCTCTCATCGCGTTTTTAAATAATTCGAAGAGGATATGGTACAAGTGGGAAGGAACGTACACAATCTGGATAGGCATCCTGGGTTCAGCAGCTGAAATTCATAAGAACATCATTGTTGAAATGTGAATAACTTGCATGAATTTTTTTTTTTTAAATCCTAGAAATCTAACTATTTTAGGACCCAAAGGCTACTGCAATAAAACAGTGAAACGCATTAAAAAAATTCATAACAACAATGAACTGTAAAATCAAACAAATAAAACATAAGTAATATAAGAAATCACATTCCTTTTTAAAATCTTTTGGAACGGCGTCTATGCTTACCATTATGCTCTTTAATAACCAAATCCGGGGATGCCAGGTAATACTGATCACAGAGAAACTTTGCATTCTCAAAAGCGTCTTTGATGACAGAAACGACGTCGCAACTCGGGTCGATGCAACCGATGTGCCGTGAGTTACTGTTCAACTGCCCGCCAAAGAGTAAAGCTACACAAAGCAAGTTAATACGTTCACTCACTATTTTAGTTAAGATGTCTTTACTGTGTTGGTTTATTAGCATTCGGATACCAATCCTCGACATGTAAAACCGGTCCAGGAAATAGTGAATCCGATGTTCGGTCGTTTGGTCTACTTCATGCGATTCCCGTAACTCTATCACCCCTTTGGCCATTGTCGGAACAACGTCCGCATGACGATTCCGGATTTTCACCAATTTGGCAGCAAATTTTTCCAAGGTAACGCCGTTCGTTGGGGCTTGTTCAAACTCAAGCATTTCTTGGAAGCTTTGGACATACCAGGTCTGTACTAAATTAACGGAAGGCATTCGCAGCAAATTGTCGGGTAACAGGCTGATCTCTTTCATGATATTCGCTAACCGGACTGGCAGCTCTTTTCGCAGGAACTCAAACGACGTTTCTTCATTCGCTTTTGTACCTAAACCGTAAAATAAATAAATAAATCAGCACCATTACAAAAAAGAACAAAGGAACAAAAGTACTACAGTTTAATGCCCCGGTATACACAAGTTTCACTATTTCTAAAAAAAATTTAGACAACGTTTCCTTTGGGGAGGGTAGGTCTCTTATTGTAACTAACAGCAGAGGTTGAATGAAGTCAAACACAAATTCTGGACAGAGGGACGTCCCAGTATTGGCATACAAAACCATATTAAAAAAAAAAACAGACACGATATAACAAAAAGTACCTAATCAATTTCGTTCCTCTGCAAACCTTAAAATGTAAAAAAAATCAGATCTATTGCACCAGTTTGCATGATTTTCACTTTTTCGTATGATAGCAGGTTTAAAACCGCAATTTAAAATGTGTGTTCAACTGCAATTTAAAATTTATTACAAAAATTGAAGAAAAACTCAAACTCGTGCACTAGATATCTACAAAACCAACATTACTGTCACAAGGGCTCTTTTGACGTTGTAACCATTTTTCCAGCATGATGTCTGAAATTTCCATGTTATTTTCCCATAAGGGGTTTGTGTATATCGGGACCTTAATGTAACCGAATTGAGAGAAAAAATTTGCACATACTGAAAACCTAATACAACAATAAAGTTAAAAATTATCACAAAACTAATCGTGTTAAGTTAATGGTATACACAACACCCAGAATGTAAAAAATTAATTAAAAAAATAAAAGATAGGGACATCGCTTCCTCCGTGGAGGATAGGTCTTTTATCAGACCTTGGCTGCGGTCCCACTAGCCGAATAACCATGGTTAGTATGACCGTTTTATTGGAAATCGCTATCCTAGGGATAAAGAAAGCGAGAGATTTTTTAGGGAAAGTTATGCTAACCATGGCTATTTGGCTAGTGTTACATCAATCTTAGTTTGCTCGATTTCCATTTTCCATAAAATAAAAAAAGTTAACATTCAACCATAATTTAAAAATTTAATACAATCTTTTTGAAGAAAAGCTCAAAAAAGCACTCTACTATTCCCAGCAGCAACACTACTGACAAAAACTTTCGCAGTTTTCCCATCATTTGATTTTTTAAAACCATTTTCGTAGTACAACGTCTGAAATATTATTAGACCTATTTCCTATATTATTGTACTACAAGGCGTTTGGGTATACACAGTCCTTAAAAATTGCAATTGCCAAAGTTTAATGTACGTAATATGAAGTATTGTGAGAAGTTTAAGAGGGGATATTGGTGAACAAATATGCCCTACTCTTAACAAATGGTACTTGCGTGTCCCAGGACCCGCGCGAAAGTAGGTCCACGAAAGCTCATGCATAATGTTTTGGCGGGAACTATTAAGTTCCACAACTACAGTGGATCAAAAACTAAATTAAAATAGTACACTCTTCACGGGGGAAAATACGATAACAAGACAGTAAATCTGTCAAGGACAGCCCGCCAAAAAGTAGATAAACAGCTGGTCAATGTGACGTTCGGTCCAAAGACTCTTAAGTCCGATTCCAGAGTGCGAAGTAAACAAAATACTGGCACGTTGTCAACTTTCAATTGAAGCCGTCTTTCTTGTTGACTGGTTAAAGCAGTGTTGTTCAAAAATCGGTAAGCTCCCAAAAGTTGTTAAAAGTAATGTTTCTTTGGGTGATAACGTACTAAATTTGACTCACGTCCTCGTTCTTAACAACGTATTTCCGATAAGCAATAATTGTTGTAATTAAAGGAAAACTTTTTAGCCCAGTGCTTTCGAGAAGCACTGGGCTAAAACGTGACTCGCTGGCTCATGGGGCAAAATTTCTCCGAAAACCCTGATACGGACTAAATAACCCCAACATTGAGAAGGTATTAAAAACGGAGACAAATTATCAGACAGTTTGATTTAGAAAAACGCCCTAGATACAATCTATTTGGGTAATGAGTTGTTTTGCTGATGATAATGTTAAGGCTTCTTTATATTGACCGAGGGGCTGTCAAGGGGACCGAGTACTTGTTTGTCGTTACAGTATTCCCAAATTAGGAAATCAGTTGTTGGACTTCTAACGGGTTTTTGATTAGTATAAGCAACATGGGGGTAAAAACATGGGTACTCACTAATGCTTTATTAATACCCCGTTCCACGAAAGTAATGTACCATATAGGTCAAGCAAAGGTCAAAAGACATGACGGCAATAGGCAATACATATGTACGTGCACTTGTAAAAGTTCAGTATATTTGAATGTACGCAATGGTTATTGAAGTGATGTCGCAATGTTAATGGCGCAATGCGAACTTTACAATACAATATGGTATTTCGAAAGCAAAAGCAGTACTTACCAAAATCGATGAATTTTTTTATGGAGAGCGGCGATGGACTGAAATGGGAATAATGATCCAACATTTTGGCTGTACTACGAAGAACACTCGTAATCCTCATTTTGCAATTGGTTATGGAGGCTTGGCAACCAGGTTAAAATATAAAAACACAAGGGAAATCCCCTGAAAGAGAGCGAACGTATTATTTTCAAGAACCAACTGAATTTTACAATAAGAACTATGCAAACAAAAGAACTGTACAGAAACACAGTAAATAATTTCAGTATGGCAATACTTCAGGGTAAAATTAAAGAAAATCAAAGGAAAGCGAAAAGTTTGACTGTTCAACTTACGTTTGAAACAGGTGACGAAACGTTAAAAACGGAAAAATCAGAGGAAGCTGTGTTTTGGCACACACACAGCCGCTTACTAGCACGGAAGACAAACAAAAAGGGGTACCAAACCCATACGTAAAATAGGCAGTTGCTTCCGTAAACTCCTTGTTAACCCTGAACGGTCTTCAGTCTGTACTGGTCTCAAAGCAAGACCAGCACGTAAGCGAATGCAACTTACCAAAAGCGTAAACAAACCCAGGGGGATCCAAGGACACTGGGGCGGGCACGTCCGCCAAACGCTAGTCAAGAAAAAAATTTGTCAAGCTCGACATATACGCCATCTTACGGTCCTTTTTATGGGGACAAAAGCGTAAATTGCATTGTAGACCGTCGCCTGCTGCTGCTTTTTTTTTTTTTTTTTTTTTTTTTTTTTTT